>ML742148.1:0-73265 GCA_009193465.1 Aspergillus avenaceus | reverse complement strand
TTCCTTTTTTTTTTTTTTTTTTTTTTTTTTTTTTCGTCCCTTCCCTACCTTTTTCAATTCTTCTTGAGAGCCTCTGCTTTGGACCGAAGCTTGAATTACAGCATTTGTCTCCATATCTGCTCATTGTCCTCCATAACGAGGGTTCTAAAGAACAATCGGTGTTGAGCCTGAAAAACTTCTTTCGCCTCCGCAGTGCTATACAAGACTGAGTCGAATACGCCTCACTTGATACATCGAACCCTAAGGGATCAGATAAATTTTACTACCCCACTGCTACTTGAGCTGGTGTTCTATTTGTTCCTTCTGAGAATCCTATTCTCCTATTTTGTCCCCACTGTTCTAGATTACCTTCACAATTGTTTCCGTTTGTTTGAGTGGGTTCATCTCAGCAACAAGTGGTTATATATGACCATTGCTTAAGACAGCATTACACATGGCAATCTGGTGTTCTCCTTGAACATATAAGCCCAAGAAAAGGAAACAGAAAGTAACAAGCCTTTACCGTTGCGAATCGCGCATATGATTGCGTTACAAAACCAAGCTATCCTGCCTCCCGCCAAAGTGGATATCTCACTGCTTTTGAAACCCCAAGATGAGGAGGCGGCCCCCCCGGTGACGACCACGTCTTCTTTTCCAGCCAATCCAATCCCTTCAGCACCAATGGCCCCGACAATTCCTGTTGTGACCTCCACATCGGTGCCCCCCATGCCTCTCACTGCCAAAACACCGTCATCCCTTCCAGCAAAACGACTTCAACCAGCCCATACAGCAGAATCACCGGCAAAGAAGCAGTCAAAATGGTCGCCAGAAGAAGACGCTTTAATCATTGAATTACGTGGCAGTGGTATGAAATGGGAAGATATTAGCAAGCGACTACCAGGACGAAGTGCTATTAGTTGCCGTCTCCATTATCAAAACTACCTAGAGCGTCGGAGTGAATGGGACGAAGACAAGAAAAACAAACTCGCCAGATTATATGAGAGGTAAGTTGCAACATCTTGATTACTTACGGTGAAGGACAGAATTGGGTGGACCACTAATGTTCATTGTAGGTTCAAGGCAGAGATGTGGTCTAAAGTAGCTGAAGAAATGGCAATTCCGTGGCGAGCCGCAGAAGCTATGCACTGGCAATTAGGTGAACAAGAAATGGCACGCCGAGCTGGCGTGGTGCCTTTTTCATTATCAAGCTCAGCTATCGACCCTCCAGCACCCAGAACACGCAGAGCTAGCACTTCATTATCTCGACCAAGAAAAGGATCTGCATCGCGTTCAATCCCTCCACCGCAACTGCCCTCCGTTGAAGAGCTCACTGCTGGGGTTCCAGCATTTGCGCCGCCCCCGCCATTTCCTCCACGAGAGGTATATCGTATAGGTCGGCCTCTTGATCTGAGCGGCAGCCATAGTGGAAATTTAGGACATAACTTTGGTCTTCCTCCTCGTACCCTCCCTTAGGGTTCGAAACGATATATATGCCTCTCTTTTTTGACTTTCACTGTTACGAATTGCATAGCGATGGTTGGAGATATACCTCCGTTCATTGGGCATGTTCTCGAATGATTCGATTAACATATATGCTTCATTTTTGTTGACGACTTTCCTGCTTGTTTCAGCTCTCTTCTGTTATATATAGATGGCAGGATATATCTCCGAAGCTGGACCTCGGAGCACGCGTTATCGGAATGTTTTACGGTCATTTCCTGTTTGATTTTTATCGTGTTGCGATTGCCCACCAATTATCTCTGTCGTATCCTGATTCAAGAACACGCCCACCCGCATCACTGATGTCATGCTCCAGCTCAGTGGCCTCATAAAGGTGATAATACCGATGGAAAACCTTCGGCTGCTCATTTGAGTCACTTTTTGGGTGACCTTTCATGACCCAAGGGACCATGATATCTTGTTCATCACCCTTATCCCAGCCCCTGCGACTAGTCTTTTGTTCGAGCGCCCACACATAAAGCAGCATTTTACCTCCCGGTGCATCTGCTGCGGTGGGCTTCAAGGTACGCAGAATTTCGCGAATAGCTTGAACCCTTCGTTCTTGAGTGGACAGATGATGTACCACAGCGATTGATATTGCAAAATCGAAGAAAGAGTTGGGGTGTGGCAGGTTTAGGATATCAGCCACAATAGCCGAGTGCGGTTGGTGTCTCGAAGCGATTCGTGCAAGATTCTCGGATCTGTCATGACCTTGGTTAATACCCGGACTAAAAGTAACAAAGAAAGAAAAGAAAAGAAAAGAAAAGAAAAGTGGAAGTGAGATGACTAGTTTATAACCAGGAAATATGAATCTATCTCTCTTTATTTTTATGTTTTCCTTTTCTAGAAAGAAAAAAAAAAGAAGGGAGCGAGTGTGGAAACGGAAGAACAGAAAGGGGGGAGGGAGAAAGAAAGAAGGAGAAGAAAGTAGAGCCAATGGTAGAAAGGTGTACATGCATTTGTTGATGGAAAATGGATATGTTGAGAACCAACCGTACCTATCTGAAGCAATGATGAAAACATTTTGGTTTACAGGCAGATTTTTGCCGTTGCCGCATCCCACATCTACCCCAATAGCCCCAGGAGTTAAATCTTTGAGAAACTTCTCCACTATTGGCCAAGACTATAGTACTTGTCAATACATACAAAATCTATTAGATATGACAAAAGTGAGAGGAACCTTGTAGCGAGTGGAAGAAAAGGAGTTTGCAATTTGCTGGTATACTTCATGGACATGCTTTTCCTCGTAAGCCTCCTGCTTCTCAGATGGTAGGTCTGATGACGACATTTCTGATGCCAAATAGCTCCTCTCTTCTCGTCTAGATACCAATGCAAGGCGGGCACTATGAGAAGCCTGAAGTTATTTTGTTGGCCCGCGAGTATAGTGTGAAATGATGGGAACGCTGGATTACTATTGAGGGAACAAGAATTTGGCGCGTGGATTTAGATAGAAAATGAAGTCACCCAGAGAGATATCTTACCATACATACATAACATTCGTTACTTTCAACCATTTACTAGTACCCGATTGTCATACATGTATGTATAAGGTAAGGTACATACATATAATTCTCCGTGACTTTGCTTTTAGCCGGGGCAAGAAGAAAACCTTTTGTTTTAATCTTTTAAACCTTATCCTTAGTCTTTGGTTATGAATCTATTATCATCATTATTGATATTGCTTTGTTTCTGGGTTGTTCGGAGATCAACGGAACCAACAAGTTGGAACCCTTTTTTTTTTTTTTATTCCTTCTTGGAATACATTAGAAATGAAATCAACTCAATCTGTACCTGACAGATCCAAGTAATTAATTGTTATCTAAGCGCTATATCATCCCTCCATTAGAATTGTGGCCACTTCGGGAAAATGCTGAATCTAGCTGTGAATAGCATATTTCAAATAAGCAAATCAATACCTGTCACGTAAGGTACATTGTATCTTCTATACCACGTGCTAACATAGTAGATTCTTATCTTATCGGAGTATGGAGTGCATACAAGTACATAGTAACACAGTATATGATTTTGGATTTGGAAAAAACAAGGATCAATTGCAAACAATATCTCATGATATTTTACTTCTGTATTTAAATTATTGTCATTATAATTATTTTGGAAAGAATAATATAAGAAACTTAGGAAAAAGGAAGAAAACTTTTTTTTTTCTTACTAAGAATATAGATATAGATGTAGATATTTAATTTGCTTGCCCCTCTATATTCAAACTTAGTGTATTCTCATTGCCCCTCCTTTTTTTTTTTTTGGGCCTTCGTTTTGTCTGCCCTTTGACAAGACTCGACTGAACAACAAACCTCAGCAGATTCAGTTATCTGATACACAATATTAACATATAATATCATCTTCTATCTACCTGCATACACAGATAATAGTCCGTTAAAATTCGGAGAAATGGCGTTCCAATCGACCCCAATGGATGTCTCCGTTCTTATCACCACACCTACAACTGGTACTAGTTCGACGTCTCAATTTATCACTGAGCGTCGTATTACTCCAACTTGGACGGTCATGCAATTGAAGTCTAAATTAGAGACGATGACAGGGATCCCTCCAAGTAGTCAGCGGCTGAAGCTGAAAAATCCAGGACATCCCGGTCAGTGGATTGATGGTGACGAAAGTATCATTGGCCACTGGGGACTGACAAAAGGCTGTGAAATTGAGGTAGGGTTGAATAGAATCTCTTGGATGCTTTCTCGCAATTAATCCCCAATCTTGTTTCTTGCTTTTTTTTTTTAAGGAAGCAATAACACGTCACCGATTCCTTGTCCCATGTGAGAAAATCCTCGACCATCTATGAAATTCATAACAAATATCTTCCAGGGTGCCAGCATTTCGTATTATTGTATTAAGATACTCTGCTAATACTGAGTTCTCAGGTTCACGATTCTCGTCCTCCTTCTGCACGACCAAACTTCACTGACCTAGGATCCGTTGAGAAATATACCCTACCTACTGCAACCTATGAAACCCTCCCGAACTCGGTATTGGCCTGGAAGAAGAACCAAAAGCTTGGTCGGTTCGACCCGAACGCACTATCGCCGCAAGAATTGATGTGCAAGCAAACAGAAAAAGACGTCGAGAATATTCAAGATCGAGGTGAGAGAAACCGTAACAATCAAATCGTTGCCTAGAGATGTTATTGAGATGTTATTGATCATGATTCTAACTGTCGTACTTTAGACATCGTCGTCTCCAAGCGAGCTATTATCCTCCCTTCCTCCCCGCCATATGTCCGGCGAGGAACTATACGTTTCATTGGACCTGTGCCATCAATCCCCTATCCTGGTGTAGAAATTTCAAATATTGCGCCTGATGTTCTCCCCATATGGGTAGGTATCGAACTCGATGAGCCTATTGGGAAGAACGATGGCAGCATTGATGGGAAACATTATTTTACTTGTCCCAATAAAACCGGTGTGTTCGTGAAACCGGAAAAGGTCCAGGTTGGAGACTTTCCGCCGTTGGATTTGGACGATTTGGACGGGGAAATGGAGGAGATGTGAAACAGGACATCGTTGACCATACCAAGGCTTGAAATAAATCCTACACAAGGGGGTTTGTGAGTTTGGTTGCATTAAATCGTATACAAATAATCTCATTCAAAATGCGTCAGTGACCGACCCTACACCAGACCGACCCTTAATTCCAGGTGGTGCAAAAGAAAGGATGAGAAACAAGCAAAGAACCAAGACAGGAAACGCAGAACACCGAAAACCCGGTAATTATTCAACAGAGCCGCTAAAACAAATACTTTGCCTTGCATAGACAAAGGAAGGGGGGATAAACGATAGGTATGAGAAAGGTACATTGTTACAGTCAATGGAAAAGGGAGAGACGACGAATGGGGCCAGGCTAGGGGTTCCCGTTATAACCCCAACTAACTCTTTGAAGATACTAAGATGCTTTAGACCCACTGGTCTTTTGTTTGCCTTTGGGTCTACCTTTCCCAGCATTAGTAGAACGGCCCGGTCGAGGAGTGGGCTCTTCTTCCATGGTGTCGTTTTTGGAAGCTGAGCCTGGACCGGAGCTATTGCCCTCCATAGGCACACAGCCTTGTGTGAAAAATAGCCGGGCATCCTTTCCATGTGTATTGGCGAAACTGTAATAGTTCCCTAGAACATGAAAAAAATGAGACACTATCAATGATGGGTTGGAATTATATCGCCATACCTCTTGGCACTTGAAATACGCAACCTTTCCCGGCACTGAACTGTACTCCGGATATGTCCACTTGTACTCGGCCGTGACATACGTAAAACACCATATGCATCTTCTTGGAATTTTTAGGTTTCTTCACCCCCCCGGATGGTAGTTCAACGATTCCAGAACCCAAAAAAGGAGAGCTGAGAAGTTTGGCAAACCGAAAACTCGAGCCTTTGACCTCTCTTGTCTCGATGCCGGAAGGCGCATATGCGATGTCTAAACACTAAAGGTTAATAATGTTTATCTACCAATGCAAAGCGACCAGAATTATGAGGCTTTGGAGTATATGGGGGATCGCTCACCAAGAACTTCTTCCTCTTCTGTGCCAGTTTGAGTCTCGGTGTCCCACTTCCTAATATAGCCATGCAGAACTCCACCCTCTTTTTCCCATGGATCGATATAATCTTCTTCATCTTCCGAATCGTTGTCATTTCTGTTTTTCCTCCCTTTCGACTTCTTCAAAGGCCGGCCTTTATTGGACTTCCGTCTCTCCGGCTCTAGCTCCTCCGATCGGATGATCTCTTTAATAGTGGAAAGAGGATATCGCTCACCCTCCGCAGCCTCGCCATTCCCGTAGACACATCTTTCGTTTTTCCAATAAGCCAAAGGTCTGACAGAGACACGCCCTGAGCGAGTATGCGTGGTGCTGCTATCCGTAGGCGTCTCCCGTTTCAAAATGTGAAGACTCCTTCCCTTCAGAGGTCCTGTGCGATTGATGTAATTCTCGACGACCTTGTCAAAATCTTGGGGAATAGTTGCATTTGATTCTCGATGTTCTTTCGTCGATACTTTGGGTTTCTTAGACGGTCTTTGTCCTTCCACTCTATCGCCAGTATTGTGTTGATTCTTCGAAGGTCTCCCGGGGCGTTTACGTTTCGGTGTTAATGCTTGATTTTGTGTCTCATTCGACTCTGCGGGAGCCCGATTTACGCTGGAGCCTCTGACACCCCGTTTAATTTTGGTATCAGGTTTTGGGTGTCCTTTCTTTTGCAAGGCTGTGGTCTTGGTTGGCGGCGACTGCGGAGCCACACTGCTAATATCCGGCATTTCCACTTGATCTTCTGCACCAGTGTCGTTACCGGCCTCGAAGCTGTCGGCAAAATCATCGTGTGAAGGTTCAAAAATATCTGTGTTTTCGTTCCCAATAATCGGACTATTCGCTTCACTGTCCGAGAAAGAAGGCGGGTCCTCCACAGCCTTATTACTTGCTTTGTTGCGTATGCCGTTCATGTGATTCAATGGTGGCGCATTGATGGAACGATTAGTGAGAGGAGACACATTAAGTCGAGAGTCCCCTTTGGTACTTCCCAATCCTTTACCATTAGAGGGACTGGAAGGGAAGTCGCGTTGTGGGCTTTGAGATGATCGTAAACCAGGTGTTCTCCGCGGCGATCCAGTCAAGCCAGTCTTCATAGGAGAGCGTGCAACGGGAGGTGGGAAGTAAGAGGATCGTCTACCATTAGTACCATTGAGAAAATCCGCCGGATCAGGAGCATTGTCTGGCCATTCAATTCAACGAGTCAACATCCCAATGGCATGTACAGAGATATTCAACATACCCTCATCCACCGACATACCATCTGAACCCATGGACGCTTCATTTCTATCAGCGAAGCCATTTCCTCTTAAAGGCGATTTCTCGGGTGATGACCACATCTCGTCAATATCTTCCATCCCATATTCATCGCGCTTGCCCTCCTTCACACTGATACCCGTGCGCCTGTATTCATTTACTTTGTCAGCTTTCTTTGCTCCCAAGGGGGGGGGGGGGGGGGGTTGAAATGCTAATAAAGGATTATTCATTGGATAATTCTCACCGTCCAAGTGTACCAACATTGGAATAATCATAATCGCGGGCTTTCGCGGGCCCGCGAGGAGCCATGGTTGTGGAGCTTTGGGGTTGAGGGGTGGGTGAGTGCGGGAAGATAGCTGGGCGGTATATAGGAGAACGTAGGATAAACTTGAGAGACAAATGGATGCGCGCTCACACAGTATACTTTAGCATTGAAACTTTAGAGCATCCGCATGGTTAGCGCTGTTAGAAGAAGCTGCAAAGCAACAACGAAAGATTTCGATCGGGAAGAGGCGGGAAGTTGGTGAGCGCTTGAGGGGATTTGGAATTCGAGATAAGGCGGCGACACGCGCGGTAGCGCCACTAGTCCGGAATGGTCTGAGACGCGTCTGATGGATATTCGTTTACCATTCTCTGCCAAATTCAATTATTATTCTCAATACCCAACTCCTTTCTTTGTTTTTTTTTTTTTTTTTTTTTTTTTTTTTTTTTTTTTTTTTTTTTTTTTTTTTTTTTTTGAGGCTCGGAAGAACTCTCGCCCGCGTGTTTAAGGTTAGACAAATGATTCATCTTACCCCAGGTTTTATCAACAGACTAACAACTGCTAGTCCCTGCTAAGAGAAAACCAGAATAACTGTGGTGTTACTGAAGTCCTCATATAATCATGGTTGGTGGTAAGCCGTCGGATGGCCCCCCACCCGCCACAACGGTTCCCGAACCCAAGAATCGCACTTCGCCGCCTGTAGCTGGAAAGTCAGGCGGACGAAGCAAGTATGCTCCGAAGGCCTGTCAGGAATGCCGTAAGAGACGTGCTAAGGTGTGTCGATATCTCCCCTAAACCGCCGTGGTTCCCGACTAATCAACGGTAGTGCGATGGTGGTAAACCCTCCTGTTCCCGGTGTCTGGGCCGCGAGATACATTGTGTGTATACCACCAACGACGATGCGCGAGGAACCGCTCCAAAGTCATACGTACGGCTTCTTCAAGCACGGATCGGGATCTTAGAGCGTATCTTAGCGATGCACTCCATCGACGTCGATGCCTCTGCCGCTCAGCTCTTAGAGCAGAACACTGCACTATTGCCCAGTACCAATCACACAGGTTCGTCGCTCGACGAGCTCTGTGATGCTTTTGAAGGAACGCTCGCATTGGATGAGTCTCTGAACTTTGATTGTGGTGGAGAACCACGCTATTTCGGCTCAACAAGCGGTCGATTGGCCTTTCAAACACTTCCCCGTGAGTCACAAATGCCCCGTTCGTAACAAGGCCCAGGTTAATCAGCAGGCCAGAGATACCACCAACGATGATGACAACATGTAATCACGACCAGGCTGTCAACCTCGCTACCCAAGCGTGGTGGAACACAGGCTACATGTCGGAAGATCTCGAGTCGCACCTGCTGGAGCTGTATTTCACCTGGGAGCAGCCATGGTTCCCAGTCGTGGATGAGGCTCTTTTCCGTTCAAGTAAAATTGCCAACGGGCGATACTTTAGCCCCTTACTCTTGAATTGCATATTTGCTGTGGCCTCTCGTTACTCAGACCGGCTGGAGGTTCGATCGGACCCAAATGACTCAAATACTGCTGGCATGATGTTCCTCGAAACGGCGGAGGCTCTATTGTCCGTTGATCTTAAGCATCCTACCATCACAACTCTCCAATCCGTCGCCATCTTGGGCACCGTCTACGTGGTGAGTGAGTTTCCCATATTCCAATCAGCTGATTCTGACGCCCGTAGGCACGCGGCTGCGATGCTGCCGGATGGTTGCATCAGGGGATGGCTTCCCGAATGGCATCCGACATGGGTCTCCATCTGGACCCTAGAAGACTACCCAGCCGCAACGGGATGACTGAGGAGGAAGCAGAGCTCCGACGGCAGATTTATTGGTCGCTGTACTCTGTTGATAAACTGGGAGCCAGCTATATCGGTCGAGTTTGCACCATGCTTGTAAGGAAAACCTGCAAAGGCCGTCACCGAGCGCACATGGCACCACTTCCTGTTCGAATCAGTATTAATATGAATACAGGACTTTCAAGGCGCTGTAGATCTACCCTCCCAAACCTCCTCTGGCCAGGAAGGCGAGGCAAGCGAGACCGCAGTCAGTTGCACACTTCTTGTGTATCTTCAACGGGCACTGAGCACACTGAGCCAGATATTAGAAAAGATTCTCACGAATTTGTATGTACGGTCACTCTCTTTGTTCCTCATACCATTTACTGAAACTTCAGACCAGATACGCTCCGAAAAGGCTGGGTGTGGGAGGTCAAAGGCAAGTTTTCTTTGAATCCAGCCTGTTGATGCTCAAGAGTTGGTATTATAACTTGCCGGTTGAGCTTCGACCGGTGAGGTCTGGGACGCCGAACCAGTTCCCCCAAGCTTATACATTATGCATGGTATACCACACGGCTGTGATCCTCCTTACAAAGCCATACCTCCCCAGTTCACTTTGTTCTCAACCACCGAGTCCAGCTTCAGGACCAGTGACGAGTTATAGCCTCATTGCACAAAAGGCGTCAGCACTTCACCTTCAGGCGGCAAAGCAAATATCCTCTATCGGGGACCTTTATAGGTCCACGTTCGGCAGCTTTCGGAAAAGCCCGATAACAGCGACCTACAGCGTTCTCTCAGCTGCGCTAGCACTTCTGCAACCCCCGCCCCAAGGCACACTGGAAACCGGTTCGGATAATGGCAGAATGGATCAAATCATGCCTTGTCTGCAAACACTGAAAGAACTGTCGGAGTCATGGACTCCCCCGCGCAAGTATCACGAGAACCTGCTGCGCGTCATGCAGAATCAAGATAGCACTCCGGACGAGGTTGTACCATCCATTTACGATACACCACCCAATCCGTTGGTTGCCAGCCATATTCGCAGTGAGGGTCTACTCTATCCGTTCGACCCAACATCATGGGGCGACACCCTACCCCAGCTGGATTATTCGACGTGGTTGAACTCAGAAACAAGCCATTCGCCCAGTGTAACAGAGGGAGAAGTGCCAGGACGGCCTAGTTTGGATTCATGGCCGTATAGCGGGCTTGATATTGACATTGACGGTCTTCCATAGCGATGAAAAGGATAAAAGCACGCCACTGATGCGGGCGATTATGATGAAATACAGTTTCTTGCAACGACAGCTACAGGCAATGAGGTAAGAAATCAATACGCAAACACTAATTGTCATTAAGAACCAATTCCACTTGATGAGATTCTTCTACCATAATGGCCATTCAAACCTACGACCATTACTTCGCGGCACCTATGGAACCCTCGCTGGAACACATTCATATACCACGACAGGGGAAATGTGTCTGAATGCAAACCACCCACACCCAGATTAATGAGAGTCCATTCGTAGAAATATCAAACTAGAGCTCCTCCGCCCAATTACATTGCATCCATAACAGTAACAGGGACCTCGCCCATCGTTCCAGCTTCATTCCAGTTTCCAACCTCGACCTTATACTTCGGGTTGTGATTACGCGTCAGGAAGATATTGGGACTTCCGGGCTCCATGGATGCGCTCCAGGCGAGGGTGCAAATGCGTTCGTCGCTGACATCTTGAATGAGATCAATCGTACCCTGGGGCCCGGACATCGAGCCTAGTTCGCCGCAGGAATAGACATTACGCATGCCGCCGTTATGCCGAATCGCCATGTCATCTATATCGTCGGAGGACATGATATCGCTGCGGTCGCCCTCCCGATAAAATTGACCGCTGCTTTTGTTAAGGAGATTTCATCGGAGTCGGTCGGGAAAGTATCTACCTGTCTAGATGAGCGTCCGCAATGCGAATGTCATACTTTAGATCATCTTGGATTTGGATATCCAGATATTGCAGAGCGGCTGCTGTGGTCATGATGATTAGGTTATTGCGTGATAGGAGACCCTACTTGCGAAATTCTTCTGATAAACAATGGACAGTGAAACGAATGCGTGGGGGAGTGTTGGCTAAAGAAGGGCTCAGAATGTATGATGCGTCGATGACGGAACCTCGCGCCTTCAACCATGGATCACACAAACGTACCACAAACTGCCCCGATCGATGACTATACGAGCGATGAAACTTTATTTCAGAAGCTCAGTACCTCGTCAGCGGTTCTAGGAGAGGTCCATGCTGATGCGAAGACTTGGTAAACTTTACATCTGAACTACAAGGCTATTTGACTAGACTAAGGTACATACAATAGTAATTTTCAAATGCAGAAAGCCTCCAATCTCATAGCAAGCTCGTGTTGCCTGGTTGATTGCTCACAGTATAGAATGAGAAGAATAATGCGATCGCACAAAGATGAACTTACAGTCAGTCTTGGAACGTTGATCAGCGAAGGAAAGCCCTCAATCCCACTCTGTCGGATGTACCCTTCTTATGCGCCCTTTGAGTTCGCGCTCGACTCGGGATGCTCCCAGTTGTTCGATGCGACGACCGCTAGAGAGAAGCCATGAGAGATCGCTCTCGCGTGCTTTCACCACACGACAGGGCCAGTGACATGTTTTTGACCCAGACACGATATTGCGGTCCCGGATGGATTCATGAATCTTCTCGTTTGTAATCATCGCTTTTGTGCCCTTCCCTGGGTACTGCAAGGGTGTACGTGGCGATTGACCCTTGAAAGACTCTAGCAATCTGGTAATGCCCTTCTTAGGAGGATTAACATCCCCCATACTGGTGGCCCACGGACTATCTTCCTCGCGGATGGTCATCTTGTCACGGTCATAAAAGTATTCCAGGTCGATCGCCAGTTGATTGTCCTTGGTACACTGCGACACCATCCACGCCAAAGTAATATCTGATAATCCGGGATCTGACGCACCGCCACCAACGTCTGAATGATACCCGGAAAACCACACTTGCAGGAGTTCTTGTTCGGCATTGACTTCCGGTAGATGCCACAGGACGGGTTTGTATGTGTTTCTGGCTTCGTCGAGAGCCAACGCTTGAAACGCGTACTTGACATCCGGCGACAGAGCCGTGCCAGGCACCTCGAACTGCTCACCAAGCATGCGACCGAGCCAGGTATCATGGAATCCTACCGTGTCCCACACCCCGATGATGCGGACCGTGAACTGCGGCAGGGGCTTCAAGCGGAATCCCACGCGGGCCCTCCATTCGCCGTCTTGATAATTCATCTTTGTCCCAGACTGGCCATTCTTCTCATAGTAATCATTGTACACGGCTGTGAAATTATCCATTCCCCGCGCAGTGAGCAAACCCAAATTTGTCACCAAGCCTGCCACGGCACGCGCCGTATAGGCACCGCGGGAGAACCCGAAGAAGAATATTTCATCCCCGTCGTCGTAGTTGTCAGCAAGAAAGCCGTAGGCGGACCTAACGTTGGAACTCAGGCCCAGTCCAATCGCACCTAGTTTTCGCTGTCAGGAGGGCCATTTCACTTTGAGACAGGGACATCATACCGCCACCGAGTTTATCTCCTAGCAGCCCGGTTCCGACGCCTTTCTGATAATACACAATTTGTGATATGCGCTTGTTGACACCGTCCTCTTTGACCACTGCTTCCCGACTAATGGATCGGCTCAAGCGGGTCACATTAGTGGGTGGCTGGAAGGAGTCCGATGTTGAGTTCTCCCACGTGCCTACAGGTCCATCAGCAATGATTGCGAATTCGAATATGGGAAAATATACCATCACAGCACACAATGAGACGCTTGCGATCCGACCACGAAAGGTCACCTTTCTCAGACATGATTATCACAAACAGGCTGTCCCTCGCTGTCTAGGGTTATGCGTCAACTAAGTACATCTACTAAATAGACTACGACCATTTCTACAATCCGTGGTGCTGGCCAAAATTTATCTTAGCGAGCTCAGCCGCTCCTCAGCCTTCCAAACCTAGCTAAACGACCTTCCAATGAGTAGGAGAACCCTCGCAAAAGTAGATCGCCTAATTGAAAGTTATTGAGACGAGCTAGAGGGTGATTGGGCCACTATGCTTACTGGCACTGCATACTTTAGCCCTAGGCTCGTTCCGGTGTTCGTCAGCTAAGCCACCCGAGCTTGCTGAGATGAGCTCACAATATCAAACCAATATTTGTCAGTGTATGAGTGGGTTGTTTTCGCTTTCAGCAGCTGGATTCACTGGCTGACCATGGGCAATTGTCTGGTTAGAGTCTGCGGCGAATAAGCATGATTCTTCTCAGTCAGGCCAGACAGGTGGCTATGGTAAGGCGTATGGCGGTGTTAAAATTGACATCTAGACGCGAAGTTGAGTGTCAGATGACAAGCCTTAGGGTTTGCGGGTCACGTCATGACTCCCTGGTAGTCTGTTCTCGGGCAGTGATTGTCTGGATCGACCTATTTCTACAATTTAGGGATCCGGGGTCGTAGAGAACCATGGAAATGAACATGTAGAGCCGTTCCACTCTTTCTATTGAACTGTGGGTTGCGGTGGTTGAGGATCATGCCGAAGCTATATACGGGCTTTTCTCTTGGGAACCATTCGGTAGTGATTGACCATTAGATCATACAGGCTTGTGTGGATATCTATAGTTGCAATAATCGCTGACAACCTCTAGCCCAAGTAGGACAAAAAGACAAGAGTGGTGGGTAAGCCCGCAAGGGCAATGGAAAGCCCTGTAAGAGGGCCAGCTGACTCCTTACTTTGACTGCTATCACTGCCCGGTGTGCTACTGCTACCCCGGCTATCCTCCGTGTTTGCTACGGTAGCACCCGGAACGGAGCCTTTGCCGCTCGTAATTTCCAGGATATTGTCTGGTCCGGATTCGTTCCTCCAGGCGAACGAGACCTCGTCATTGTCAAGGTCGAAAACCATGTAAACGATGCGCATGAAATTCGTTCCTAGAACAATGCTACCTTTATGTTGATAATGCTTGTTCACCGCAATACCAGAGAAGCAAGTATCCTGATAATACTCGTACTCATACGGACTATCGCCCCGCACAAAGTACCCGACTGGGATCGGGAGCTTCACAGAACCGAATTCGAAGATCAAAGTGGTATTGGACGAGACCATATCGCAGGGTACTTTGACCTGCCCAGTATTGGGAATGTCCGTGATGTTGAAGTGTTTAAACAACGGTCGGGCCACAGCCTCGGGTACATAGGTCAAAGAGGCTTGGTTGTCAAACGCAGCGTCTAGAGGGAATGGGTCGGGAGAGGGAGAGACGCCCATGATGGAGAGGTTGGTCATGTTGGCTCGCAGTGCCTTGCGCAATCCATCAACGTCCGGTACCATCGGGACCGTGTGAAGGGGGTCGACATATTTGGCCTTGTTGACGCCACCGAAGAGGATCGTTCCATTGTAAGAATAACCCCCCGGCCCAGTCCAAAAGCTGAAGGCAGTAGAGTTGATAATGCCCGCATCCGCCAAGGCCCGTGGAAGCGAGAGGGAAGACGAGTTAGAGTCTGTATAGCCGAGGCCGAGGGTATTCGAGAGAACTTGATAAATCAGCGTCATGTATGCTGTGAGCGGGTGGCATCACATACCGATATGGTTAGGGTCAGTTATCACATGTAGGGGGAAGGTGTCGAGGGTAGCGTCTCCAATTGTCAATGTGTCGTTGAACACTTTTCCCGAGATATCCTCATCGTCAAGTGTGAAGCCCGAGGCCGTAAATCGCGACGAACTCGACTTGCTGGCATTGTAGCCACCATCCGGGCCGCAATCCTTGTGGCTCATTTGAAGAAAACAGTCGCGAGAGTCGAGCGCATCGAGATAGCATGCATTGTGCCATAAGCTCAACAGTACACGCATTGGCCGGGGCGGTGTTCCGACAGTGATGTTGGCGTAAAATGAGGTTTCGTACTGATATAGGTGTTAGCCAACCGCAGTGAACAGGATTTCAGATAATTTGCAGTACTAACATGGCTGAGCGGCCCAGTAATTTCCATCGATTTCCCTCTCTTCCCATGATAATCAGACCTTGCCGCTGGTCTGGTGACGGGATGATGTCCCCATGGAAGACTCAATGCCGCTGGGCTGTCTCTCTTCTCCAGGGACAATCCATGGCCAATGCGAATCCCAAGAAGAGATAGACCAGCGACGACCCACCGAGCATGTTGATCGGATTCCTGACGTGGAGGATGGATATCTCACAAAGTATGCAGGGCTAATGTTGTGACGAGCCGTTCTCTCACTCATCAGAGACCCCTCGCCAGTTACCGCTTGGTTGAATTGAGGAAAACTCTGACCCTGGACTATCTTTGTTACTCGTATGACTTATCTCCCAGGAGACCCATCGTGAACGATGTCACGAAGCTAGTGCTAGCTTCTGGCCTAGCTTCCCCATTGTCGATTTCTGGTTGGTAGCCACGGTTGGAACCTTGCTGAACATTTGCGCTAAGAAGGTACTATACTAAGCCCGACTCAGTGGATTAAGCCTTACCAGGAACGATTCTGAGATTCCATTAACCTTTTCCAGGTTGTTCTCCGCCGGGCTCATTTTTGGGAAATTGGATGCGCCGTTGGCCGACAAAGGACACTCAAGTTTTGGGGATGAGAGGTTTCGCCCCTCCACTCAAGAAGGCACAATAGTATAGCCGGTAACTTGGTGTTCCAGCGATACTATGATCCAATCTCCAACTCGGAATTCACCCCCCCTGTCTGATGATACAGCTTGTTGGTGCGTGGAATCTTGCAAAGAAGCCCTTGCAGTCATTGACCTGTCCAATCGGGGCGTAGTTACTTTGCTAGCGGCCATGAATGAGTCCAAGGTCATTGATATCGATCCAATCACCAGCTGATCACCGATGGTCTGGAGATTTGTTTTTAACTGGGCAATGGAAGAAGGAACAAGGAAAAGGGAGAGAAGAAAGAGACAATGTCAATAATACCGCCCTGTCCACCGCCTGCCCCTCTTGTCCAGCCCCGAATCACGGAGAATCCATTACTCCGACCGGCCCACCAATCAAAGGCTAATCATCATACTATAAACAAAGCCTACTCACTACACGTCATGGAATATTTTACTTTGCAGTTGAAACAATCGAGAACATCACTCCGGCACACAAACCTGATTACTCTCCAGTTCGGAATGACAACCAGATCCTGAAACGCGACCAACATCATCTCTGAATGACACTATCAGTCTAGCATATCCATCGTCGACCATCGATGATTAATGCGAACGGCTTAGGGCTACCACACGAGTCAGGACCCCCCTGGAAACAGGCCTAGATTTCCATCTTAGAAAACGCTGTCTCAGGATTGTGACTGTGACTGTGGCTGTTACGATCTAGATTATAAGTGATCCCTGCTCCTCTCAGAAGACCAACCGAAAACGTCGAGCCCCGCTTGGTGCACCCCACTCTCTGCTAGAAGCATAACCACCGTTTTCTACTCCACGGATAAAATTGGGGAATTGTAAGGCATGGAAGAGGGTTCAACATGATGGAAATTGGGGTGGCAATTCCCTTCACTGATGAGTCGTTTGGTACAAAAAAGGCAATTCCTCTGTCACTAATAGCTATATATTAGTATACATCCAGTACGTATTTGTCCACCAGGTTCAAGTTCTGTTCGAAAATTCTAATTCAAGGTAACAATAAAAGGGTGAATTATACCAAGTAGAACTGCATATGTACCGAGGTCGGTTTTGCTCTAGTAGCCAATCTTAACTATTACAGGACAAGAGCATCCATTCTACATAGCCCCCCCATTAGCTAGCTGTGTGAGTGTATGACTAGAACCAAACTAAACCGGCAGACCCAAAGAGGCTACAATGGACAGTCTTGTAGTTCACACTTTGTGCTTAGAACTCTAACGCCAGTGGCATCCGGATACAACGAAGGGGAGTAACAAAAATGTTACCCAAGCTGTCGACATCAGTCAGTTTGCCAGTTGCATCATTATATTGACCCTGCCCCAAACCGACCCTCTCAATTTAGCTCGAACGGTTGAGTGATACTCTGTTTGTAGCTACGATGAATGCACTATGCCACTACTAGTTGCTACTGGAAACACCTCAAGATAAAAACCACAGAACCTTGGGATCATGTAAGGACACAGCCCCATTCTGACCATATACAGGCAATGCCTAGGACCGGTTCCTATTCTAAAATTCAAGGAATGAGAGAAGCGAAAGAGGACCCCTGTCAAATCCTGGATCGGACTGGGTTAACGGAGAACGGTGCCCGAGTAGGCTGGGCCAGTAGGTTACATTGTGGTCTTCATATGGTTGTAACATCAGGTCAGCCGCAAAGAATGTGGAACCTTTTCCCCTCAAAACCTGTTCCCTCAGCTCTTCGGTGGGCCAAAGGAGCTGGTGCAACTACTATGGGCTTCAAGCTCCGGAAGCTCATTGCACCGTCCTGTGGGATGGCAAAATCTGGGGCCCTAGGCACCCCTTAGATACTTAATGTTCGGTCTCGCTCGCCTAACATCCAACTCCAAGGACAAAATTCTCACACGTCCAAGTCCCCGTTCTCCTGGTGTTGAGGATGTCTTCAACTGAACCCGTTGGCCTTCCAAAACTCCAATCCCTCGTCATCGAGGAGAAACATGAGCGCAATCGGAGAACAAGCGAGAATCACAATCGCGAAACAATACAGGCCTTGAAAGAGGCAGATGAGGAAATCTTTAATGAGATCCTCAAAGGGTACACACCAAGCCAGCGTGATTTGTTGAAGGCATTCATTGACGGTGAATCGCTGGGTTCTGTGGCTGATAAAACTTACCCCGACACCCACACAGCCGTCGGGTATCAGCAGAATCTCGAACTTTTAAAGGATGCCAGACAAACCAAGCTATTCAGAACGATCCTTGCACCACCTGTATCTGGACATGATAACAATAGGCCCGAGGAAGTTCAATCTCTCCTGACAAATGATCCTGAGGGACAGTGTCCACTTGCGGTACACACCCTTTCTCGATTGCGTGACGTGTTATATAGCTGCTAAGAACTTGACAGGTGTTTGAAAGGCTTACCTTCTCTAACTGGGGAAAGACAGTTGTAAACTGCCCCCTGTATACTTGTATTCCGACAACTATCCACGGGGTGCAGTCCATTGTGAAGTATGCCAAGGAGCATGGCTACGGTGTCCGTGTTTCCGGTTACCGTATGTCATCCCTATGATGTTCCTTTGCTCCAGAATCTGCTGCTAACAGAGCAAAGGCCATTCTTGGTCCCCAATCTTCGCCGGGAATGAGTTCGAGATGAAAGAGTTCATTCTTATTTCCACATTGAAATTGGATCGCGCGGTTCTGGGTCACTTACCGAATCTGGAAGCATTGGGGGTTTATCAAAATGAAAAAACGGAACTCAATAAGATCGAAGCGATATCGAGCAATTCAAGTGATATATCGCCCGATCAGCAGCTTGTTCGTGTCGGTTGTGCCACCACTAACGAAGACTTGAGAAGATGGTGTCTTTCACCAAACAGCGGCTGTAAATGGACTTTACCACTGAATGTGATTATGGTAGAGATAACTTGCGGGGGCAGCAATGGTCCAATCTGGTCAGTATTAAAGGTCTTCTACTTGATGATCCCTTCTGTACTGGTGCTGATGGAAATAGCCACGGTGCGGGAATTCAAAATAAGACACTAAGTGACCTTGTTTATGCGATCGAATATGTGGATGCAAATGGCAATCTTCAGACAATTGGTCGAGAAGAACCGGAGATGCTTTCTGTTGCCAGTGGTTGCTTCGGGCTATTAGGCGTTGTCACTCGCCTGACTCTCATTCTTGACAAAATGAGCGTAGCATTCATGGAGCCCTTGAAGTTACCAGTGATCGAGGCGATTCCGCCGCCCGATGATGTTATCGAATGTCTCCCATGGACCCTGAAGAAGTCCTACCGCAGTTATACACCGGAGCAGATTCAGCAATTCGTCAAAGAGTTCGAGCGTCGTGCTTTGAACGAGTACTATGCGGAATGGTTTTGGTTTCCATACCACCATCAAATTTGGGTGAACACATGGTCTAAAAAGGAAGCTGATCCCAATGATGTTCTCGATTACCCTTCCCAAGGTGAAATAGCTTGGCAGATCATCCAGAACTTCACGTTTGAGATGCTTCAGGGTGTGTTACCAGGCATCAGCTGGCTTTGGTCAATGAGAGTCACGAAATATATTTGTATGCAATCCTGGCGAATGGCCATATCATGGGAATCGTATACTGACTTAGTCTACCTGCTAGCGGAGTTTGCAATGGATTCATTGCCCCAAAACAAGCATACAACCTCTATCCTGACATGGCTCCCTGATGCACTTCATTTTCGCCGAGGGATTCAAAATGCTCGTGTTCGAGATCTGGAAGTAGAGATACCTGTAAGCTGACAAAGACATCTACCTTCTCAGCCAGCACTTTCCTTTTCTTCTCCCTTTTTCCAAGACTGACAATGCCTCTAACAGCTCCCTACGAAGGACAACCTTGACATCGTTCGAAAGGCTTGGTGGCAGGTGATTCTCCTGGCGTATAAGCCTCACAACATTGCTAAATGCCCAATGCGAATGCCCCTAGAGATGCGAATCATGGGGGATAGCGACGTGTTAATGGCACCACAGCGTAGTAATACTAACGGAACTTGTTCTATTGAGGTGCTGACTCCCCAATCTATGGAGGCCAAGTGGCCGCGATTTGCACAGGAGGTACTCAATGAATGGATGCAACTCAGAAATTGGGACAACCTTGATCTTAACATCAGACCTCATTGGGCTAAGGAATGGTAAGAGAGAAATCGCTTGTCCTACTCCTGCCCAGCCCGATTGTTCGACGGTAGTTCCCGAATAATCGAACCCAATTGCTAACCAACTCCATTTTGCAGGGTGGGATTGACGGTCGACGGGGGTTCCTGGGTGAAATACCTCAAAGAGAAAAGCTACAAGGATGAAATTGCCAAATTCACAGCAGTCCTAGAGGAGATTGGGGATCGGCAGCACTGGACACTTACTGATGTGAAGGAGAGGTTCTCAAACCCACTCCTCGATGCGCTATTTTTTAAATAGAACGCCTTCTGTTGACTGTCCAGTTCACCGGGAGATGTTTCTGTAAGGCATGCCGGCTAAAAAGGGAAAGGATATTCAGGACGGTGAAATCGAATTTAGTCTTAACTGTTAGTTTTTATATTGGTCTAATACAGGGCATGGGTTGGAAGGGAGGAAAGGCTACATACCAGAGAGAGGAAAAGAATGTCAACCAATACCGTTTGGTACGGTAAGCCCAAGCGGGTGTAATTTCCGTTTTATCCTTGGTTCGTCGATCAGATGATATCATCACCTGCTCTCTCCTTCTTTCCCTTCTCTTCCATCCATCTTGCTTCTTTGTCTGCTTCTCCCTCCCCAACTGGTTTCTGCTACGTCCACCTTGCGTCATCTGTCCACCAATGCCCGGTCATCTTAAAGAATTCCCACTTCCAATTGATGCGTTTCATCAATTATCGATCCGAGAGCGATACCAATCGCC
Organism: Aspergillus avenaceus; assembly: GCA_009193465.1. Taxonomy (NCBI): domain Eukaryota; kingdom Fungi; phylum Ascomycota; class Eurotiomycetes; order Eurotiales; family Aspergillaceae; genus Aspergillus; species Aspergillus avenaceus. The sequence continues at coordinate 52,393 of ML742148.1, read as the reverse complement.
CTCTGGGGGATGACTGTCGTAACTACCCTTCAACACACCATGGCTGAGATATTTCGCCTGCTCTTTGCCAAGATACACGAGCATGTAGGGCTTCCTTCTGCATATTGATTTCCCCTGGATATGCAGAGGACTGAATGACTTCATAGTTAACCGAAAATGACCTCGCAATCTTGGCTCGCGTTTCCCACGCCGTCAACGAACAAGTGATCCCGCACCTGTATCACACCGTCCGTCTCCATAGTCCCGGTCGCATCGACACCGATGACCGTCTCATGGCCAAATTGGATGCTCTCGGCGACCCTCGTTTCAACAAGCTCCAATACACGCGGCGGGTGATCGTGTCCGGGTCGTGGTATAACACCTATGCCGACATCGATTCAGAGCTTGGCCCTCATCGCATTCTGTCCCCGGCCGCGAGAATGTTCAACAACATCATACGGAACTGCGTGATTCGCATGCCGAATTTGGAGGAATTCATGTAATACTACCCTGTAATACACGGCAAAGACCGCTTCTGTTGGGGGAATGGCTAATTGATCGATCATCCAGTTGGGACATGCAAGTGTCGCTGACGCAGGCCCTGGTAACAGCCGTCCTGGTGCAACCCCGTCTTCGGTCCCTGTGGCTGCGGATGGGCACCAACTGCACCCCGAAGCCTTTCTTCCGTCCGTCCCTGGCATTCCAGCCCCACGTGCGCATGACGGAGTTGAATCTTATCCAGGTCGATGACGAACCAGTTCTTCGCTCCCTGGGGAGTGCGTTGCGCATGGCGACCCAGCTCCAGCAACTCTCCATTTGGGCTGATGATCGCGCCCGGCTGAGTGTGGGGGCACTCTTTCAAGATTGGCAGGAGCCGGCTCCGTTCCACCTAAATTCTCTTGATATCCGCGGCTTTGTGGACCTCGGTGCATCAGCCGACCGATTTTGGGCAACTTTCAATCCTCGGAAGCTGAGGCGACTTACCCTACAAATCGTACCGCAGGGACACGCAGAATGGGTGGAAGACTTCTGGGCATATTCCATCCAGGCGGGGGTCCGTCCGGATCGAGTGGTGCTGAACCTAGGGATACAGGGCCTAGAGAATTATTTATCGTCGTTCAGTGGCCTGGAAGCATTTCAGCTACTGCCATCCGACTTCGAACGCCCGACTGAGCCCCTGCCGAGAGTCATTGGTGCGTTGTCTAGTCAACACTCCGCGACCCTGCGGGGGTTGGGTCTGTGCAAATTTGCGGACGACCCGCGCTATGTTCTAGACGTCGCAATGTCCGAGTACCTGGTCCGCAGACTACCGGGCCTGCAGGAGGTCCGCTTCAGCCAATGCGTGCTCAATGAGGTAAATCCCGACCCGCCGAACCTACTCCCGCTCATAGTCTGACTGTGGCTAGGCCGTCGTCGAGACAATCTTATCGCTTCCGCGGTTGCGTGTGCTATGCCTCGACCCGGTTGACGACGAGATCGGCGATGACATACAGTTTCTAGATTCAATCATGCGCCACGTCAAGCGCGGCCTCGCCCCCAATCTGAAGTATGTCGCATTCGACGATGACACAGTCTATGAAATCTCCCGGGATCCCATTCGGATCTCTAACCGGGTATCGTGGATGGGATATGTTCGTGACACGATCCTCTTGAATGAGAGGCTCTTTGACTGGGTGACACGATCATTTTTCACGCGCAGATGAAAATGATGTCACTCCTCATTTCTTGGTTTGTTCATACAACTGTAGATGTTGACGAAAGTTAAATTTGTTGCTACATAAGCCAACGCGATGTATACTGCGGGCCACCACAGACCTCCATGAATTCAGCCTCAATTTCCTCCCCCGGGATGGTCCTTAGGACCATCCGCCTATAAAGGCGTTTAGATGATAGAAGAACAACATTGGCCGTACCGGTAACATCGGTGGATAACCTGTGGTGGTGTCAGGCATGCACTCTTCAAGACTCGGGGCTTGTGGAGACCATCGCCACGGAGTATATAAACAGACACATGCAGGGTATCTAGCGCTTAGACCCGACGAACTCTCATGCGGTGATGTTGATTCTGTAAGTTTGCATGGCCTTTCTAAAAACGACGTTCGCATGATGTATGCTCAACCTGCTGTGTCAGGGAGCAAATGTGAATATGCCTTGACGATCGATGCAAGTATTACACATTCACGTGGAAACTATAGCGTGGCCGCAACAGTACACCCGATAGCTACGACTGGGAGTTACATGATGTCAGTGTATGGGATGCACTAAGTTTGTGTAGTGGTGATGATTATGATTACATTGATTGCTGTAAGTAACTGGCTGAAACGAAAGCCCGAGTCATACTGCCAACCCCAACCTTGCTAGGCTCCTATACCTATTAACGTAAAGAAGAAAATGGGCAGTGAGCACCCACGGCTGACTGTGACTAGGGGCTTTGGGTTCTTAACCAAACAAACACCTGATTTCTGAAACTCCTGTAACGCCGTATCATACATCTGCGGATCATACGGTGCTGCGCCAACGGCTCAATTGGCTCGGTGCATATTCAGCGACTCTCGTCGATTCGCCTTCAGGTCCCGCTCGGCTTCCATCAGAATGTTTTGCAAACACCGGCTCCCCTGTGATCCCCGCGTGACACGAGCATCGTTCAACAGCTCCGTCACCGCCGTCTTCATTTGGCGATTATATTGCAGTGTCTCTTGGTTCAGCTCGTGGGGTTTATGAGCCGCTTCTGCGTCAGGTGGATCGGCAGTGGTCGGCGTTCTAGATGACGATGACCGTTTAATATGAGGTGTTGTGTGAGCTCTGGGTAATGTGTTTACTGATGCCGCTGGCTGTGCGCGCGGGCGCTCCACTGAACGATCTGGGGTCATTTTGTCTGAGGTTATGAGGCAAGTTAGTATGATTGCGTGGTAGATTCGGTTGCTCTCAGTGTGAGGGAATTTATACCAGGAACGTGGTGAGGTATAAAAGGCCTAGTATATAGGTGGAGATTTGCGTTCAGAATGACGTACAATGACTGGGGGATCGACGTGTTTTTAATTGGTGGGCCAAGTTCCCAGCGGCTCGGAATCATGGCAAATTTAGTCCCAGTGGCGTGGCCTCGATTATGCGAGGAACAACCTCTGCCCTTACCAGCCATCTTTGGTCATTGAGGCGACATATCGGGGGCCGGTGACTGCCCTGGCCCATCAATCTTTGCCATTACCATGAATGACCCAATCTAGAGTTCATCATGACGCAATATCGAATGATGCCTGAATCCCCTGTATGTACAATCCGTCGATCGGTTCGTTAACTATACATTGATGGCTGAGCTAAAGAAAAGTACGGGAGAAGTCTAACCTGCGATAGGCTTCGTCACCCGAAGTGCTGCTAAACACAAATCATATATTGCGTCGTCCCAGATTTAGGAATGTAGTATTGATAATTAGTCTTTATCCTTGGCTCAGATTAAAGTACATATACATGTACGTTTTCTGCAACCCGATGTACTTCGGCTTCTTTGCTTCCAGACGACCGCTCAAACCAGCGACCATGACAGCAGCCTACCATACACGTATACCTAGAGTTCTTAGTGGTTCAGCCCCAGGGATCGTGGGCAGAGTCCACGGCATCCAGGCGTGTTCATCTAAATCAAAGTCTCCATCCGAGTAAAAAATCCCCGTATCCGCCTTTTGGTCCAAAAGGAACCGCTGCATGAACGCAAAGATCTCTGACTGTTTTGACGACGGGAATTGGCAATGCGCATGCCCGCCACTCTGGGAGAATCCCATCGAATCGGTCGCATTCAATGCGGTATAAATCTTACGAGCGGCCGTCATGCATCCATAGCAACTCAAGGTCCCCAGCCACTCGTAGTCCAGATTCTCGATGATGAACAGGGGTCGTGGAGCCACCAGACCGGCCAACAAGTGATGGTCAACAGGCAGGGAGTTGACCGAATGCGCATAATCCTCAAAGGCGGTTGAGAACCACACGTTCTCCGTGACAATCTCGGACGCCGTTTGCACTTCCTGCCCCTGGGACTGCTGATAGTCGGACAGACGCCAGCATGCCGCGCCCCCAGACCCGGATTCCTGTAGAATAGTCAGTTTCACCCGTGGTTCCAGGGCCCCCGCCACAAAGGCACCTTTCCCACTGCGAGAGCACCCCGTCACTCCGATCCGGGTCGGATCGATATTTGCGGACGGTGTGGCCTCCAGTGCATCAATAATTCGACTCACGCCCCAAGACCAGGCCATCATCGCACCAGCACTTGCATCTGTACCGTAGAGGTCGTAGAACAACCCCTGGCCGCGACTGGAGCTGTCCTGTTGAGCTGCAATCTCACTAATACTGAACGTGATAGTTGCAACGCCGTCGGGGACGGGGATACTCCCGCCGTCATACGCAATGATCGCTGGTGTTGGCCCGTTTCCTTGGCCTGAGATGCTCACTTCAAATGTGATCTCCTTTCCGGCGTCGCCGACCGTGATACTCAGACGGCCTGCCGAGTATGTCGCGGATATGGACTCGGGCGCTGGTGGCATTTGGCCCAACTCGGCTTGCTGGAAGATTGTGCTTATCTCTTGCTGACGACATTCCCAGTCCGCTAGAGTCGTCACGGCCCGACCATCGCCGTTGGTGAACGGGTCGGGCAGAATTGATGTAGAAGGTCCCGAAGGATTGATCGAACAGTCACCGAGAACAGGGCCTGCTTCATGTTACTTGGGGATATCCTCATTGGATTGACAAACTATACTAAGGAGTACCCATGCCAGGAGAGGGTAGGTGATTCTGGCTTGCATACTAAATCCGAATGTGTCTTTGAAAGGGTCGACTGGGTGTGAAGTGAAATGTGGTTGTGTCTACATCTCTCCGTGATTGACTGCATTTCGACCGTTTATATGCCCTTCACCCTCTGTTGCCCAATGGGCTCTTGGTAATAGTGGAACTTATCCAATTCATCCAAAACACCAACATGACGAATGATCAGGAGACTTCCTTTAGTCCGAACATAACCGCAGGCCCTAGATCAGAAAGTCACTCCACGCAGAGCCTTCGAACGAATCGGACTCGATAGACGGTGAAATCGATAGTCAATAGAAATTAAAAGTTGAACCCTAGTACGATACGAAATGCTGGTGGATAAACAGCCTAAATCATCCGCCTAAAGGTACATGATCATCCCGAGATTAGGCGCCACAACCCGATCCAGGATCAATACAGGCTATAGCTTCGCCTTCTCGCCTTGGAAATGATAAATAACATCCCCAAACCTCGTTGCGGGAAAGACATATAACCACTTCAACTCATCATCCCCGTTATTCCTCACGGAGTGTTCCATGTTTCCCGGAATGAACACGGCACTGCCCTTCTCCACAACGTGTGGCACGCCATCAATGGTGACTATACCTCGACCGTGCAAGATATAATAGATCTCCGCCTGGGAGTGGTGATGGCTGCAGAGGTACCCGGTGCGAGCGGGACAGATGGCAATTCCCGCGGACAAATCGCTGGTTGGAGTCTTTGGCTGGGTGAATAGTATGTACCAGGATACTTCTCCACGAGCGGGACTCTCAAAGGATTCGAGTTGGAGGTTGGAGATACTGGTGGGCGAGAGGACAACAGGTTTAGACTTGATCATTTCTGCGCTGCGTTTACTGATATTTGCACTTTTGAGTGAATAGTGATATGTTATGAGCTCTATTGTAAGGAACTGAAGGGCATCATGGTAGGTGCTAAAAGAGGGGGTGACAGATAAGATATACACTGGCCATCTCTTCCACTGCTGATAATCAAGCCCCGAAGCGGGGACGATGCCAACCATTTCCAGATAGGGTAAGAATATGCGGAGGCCAGTCTTAACGGCCAATCAAACATCCTTCATCGTAGGTCCTTCTTCGGTGGTAGATGCCGCTGACAGGAGATGAACAAGAGAATATACATCTCTGAATTTCGCATAGTCATGGCATTGAAATTTATTGCTCAATTTGCGACAGGTCAAATCTGGGAATTAGGGTTTGTCAGTCCCATTTATTTGAACCCTTCCACATTATTAGGCTCAACTGGCCAATGATAATTATTATGCCAGAAGGGATGTCACCACGAGGGTAGTGAAGGCCCCGTCCTAAGTGAGTGCCAGTTAAAGTGGACTCTGCACATGGAGTAGACTATTTAGCACCATGGAACGCCCTAGTCTGTGTCAGAGGATCTATAATCCACCGGAGACTGACCCTAAGTCAAAGTCCAACTTCAGTTCGGCCTGCGATCGAGCCGACCCCCGACAGGTTTACCAACCATCATTTCTGTTCGGTGCTATCTTTCATAGGTCTTGCTTTTAAAGCGGAGCTCAAGGCATATGGTCAACGAGCCTTTCATCTGACTAGTGACCAAGACTACCGGGCCATACGATTTATTCCCCTATCTCAACAAGTCCATTGCCATCGCCATGAGTACGCCTTTTGTTGCAGTGGCCGGCGCCACCGGCATGCTAGGCAAGTTGGTCGCTAAAGAGCTGATCGGTCGAGACATCGCCGTCAAAGCCCTCGTCCGGCCCAGCACTGACGCCTCTCGTTTGGAGAAACTTCGCGAGATCGGAATCACTGTCGCACCCGTCGACCTGTCGAACGTAACAGCCCTGAGGCAGGAACTTTATTGATATTCCTGTTCGGTTGTATATACTCCTTGATATTGTAAATAATGTAGTATTAATAATATATATGGATCTGACCTAGAAGATCAATTGAGTCTGGGATTGTATAGTATATCTCTAAATGAAGCATACCAAATTAACACTACAACAACAACCCTCACTCACCCATAGTACCCCTCGTAACTCTCAAAGAGTACTATACAATATGTCCTACGGTCTAGATTCCATTATCCCCATCCACATAGTTAACCAGTGCCCAGACATGCCCCCACAGTCGGAAGGTTGTTAAAGTTTCTACAAAAAAGAAAAAAAAAAAACAAAAAGAAAGAAAAAAAACGTCGGGATTAGAAACAATATTAGTGACCCGGGACTGAGATGAAGCCCGAACCTGACAAATATCCCCCGAGTCTCGGGCCTAAGGGATGGAATGGAAATGTGGGGCGTTGCCACTAGATTTACTACCATAAGCCTATCCTTTAGCTGGGGTGGATCCCCAGGGAAGGCGAAATAGGGTGAATATACTGGTGAAATTCAGTCCTTTTTAGATGGTTGTTAAAGAATGAATTTACAATGTCTAGATACACCGAATAATGAAATTGAAAGTAGAGTGGTGTCAACGTTCGGCAGTCAGGATGAGACGTCTATTTGATAAAACTATATATGTACAGTGTATGTGTAAACCTAATAGTTCAAGAACTAAAACTTGTCCTTGTTCTGCGCAGCAAACTCCTTCCATTGCGTAGGCTTGTCCTCGGCATCTAAGAGATCATGGGACGGGCTCAACGACTCCCCAGCGTAGTATCCGGGGTTCTCCAACAGCAGGATATTCTCCAGCATCTCCTGGGCGACTGGAGGAGGAAGGAACGACTTGAAGACATCTACGGGAATCTGCATTGCCTGGACCTTGTAGCCAGTGACTTGACTAAATTCTTCAACGATGCGACGGGGTGTGTAGTAGTCAGTGGCGGCAAGGATGCGCTGGTTGAGTGCAGTAGGGTAATGCTTGATGGCCGCCTTGACAAATTTTCCTACAATTTCCATGGTCAGTTTTCATCCCTCGCAAAAAGAGGAAACCAAGGAAGAACCAACCGGTGTCGTTAACCACGTCAAAAAGTGGGACCTGGGCCTTGTCCAGATCCACCGGCCAAGCCAGGGTATATGTGTCCCCTTGCTTGTTGAAGAACTGGAAGAAGTTGCCCATATACAGACCGGCGAGGACGAAGGTAGCCGGAACGCCACTTTGGCGGATATACGATTCAATTTCGGCCTTGCCATCGAAATGACTGACATTGGGCAACCGACCGTTGCTAATTTCTGTCACGTTCCGGAGAGACGAGAAAATCAGATGCTTGACGCCGGCTTGCTTGCAGGCATCGGTCACGGCCTTGCCCTGAGCAATCTCGGTCTCTCTATTCATCGACTCCCAGAAGTTAGTGACCAGAAACACGGCATCGGCCCCAGTCACGGCAGGGAGCGCTTGTTCAATGGAGGACATGTCGGCCTGTAGGTTACCAACTATTAGCACCGAGGATTTGTAACGAGAGTAGGCAGAAGGGGGCTTGAACGTACCGAGACCAGCTCGACGCCCTGATCCGCCAACTTCGCTGCAGTCGGCTTGCTGGGATCGCGAGTGATACCGCGAATCTTCCATTCTTTGGAGAGGACCGGGTCAGCGAGGATGGATCTAATGACAGAACCGCCCTGGTTGCCAGTGGCTCCGAAGACAGCAAGGACCTTGGACATGGTGGTTGGTTGGATAGCTAGTGAAGTAGTGTGTAGATATAGTATAAGATTGTTATATGGATGATGTTGGCGAAATCAACGAAGATTGGCGCATCCTTTAATACCATCGGCAATTGCCTTGGTGCCAAAAGTAATCTACATCAATGCATCCTCAACAGTACCAACTGACAAAGATTCGGGGTGTCGGAAACCCGAGATGATGTAACGACCTGCTTTTTGGCACGGTTAGTAAGCTGCTTCGAGCGCCGTCTATGGGCCCGTTTCTAAACATCAGAGCACAGTCTTCTTGTCTTACATTCAAGGCAGATTGACCAAGCTCTCAGCCGAATCTTTCGGAGGGCAGTCCCGTCGAGATTCTCTGTTAGTGTTGTATCACCTTCCTTCCCCTAAGTAACTGCTGAATGAATACAGTACGAGGAACAGTTCATAGTCTCTCTAGCAACAGGAATGGATACGGAAGCAAAAGTTCTGCGCTTGCATTCTGGAAACCCCACACGACAACGGGTCAAGAGAGAGTTGGCGGATACGCACAAGAGCAAGCGTCAACGGAAACCTCATCAAACAGACTTACGAAGAGCCAGCTCACAAAAGATGCACCTACAAAGTAACAAGATGTCATGGGAAAATGATATAGTTCAGAAAGAGACAAAACTGCGCCGGAGAATATCTCTGTTGGAGGAGCTCATCATGGTGCAACACCAACGGTAGGGACCAATATCTCTCTTTGCTTATATTTTTGTTCTTTCTTAAAGGTCATTTCGATTATGGAACATACCGCACGATAATGGTCCTAATGTATGGCTAGGAAGATGCTTTACAAACAATTGCTGGCTATAGGGCTCACCACTTCCTTTAGTTTGACTACGCTGTTGAGAATGGACGTTGGCCGCCGAGTAGATGATTGGCTGGAGGGTGTATATCCTAATGGTCAAACCTTTTGCTCCTTACTGGATCATTCTGGATCATGAGAGACGGAATCAACTATACAAATCAGTGTAGCTAGCCGTTCTGCAAATAAATTTGGGATACGAATTTCGGAGAGCTTTGTACAGAGTCAAGGAAACCCTAACTAAACGGTGCCTCAGGAAGAAAATGGAGACCATTGCTTTAAGTATAGTATGCTGACTCATGAGTGTTGACGATCATGCTTGACAGAGCAGGCGGTCTGAATCATTCTCGGTCTCGGTCTTTCGATGACCGAAACATGTGGGGAAGCTTTGGAATCATACATGCTGTCGACCACCACTACCTCTCTTTTCTAAACCCCTATCCTATCTCGCAGAAATCTACATTTATAATTTATATTTCGAAACATCCTCTTACGGATTACAGTCATCTGTCTTTGACATTTGCTTCGTTTTCTTTTTGTTCCAAAACAAACCCCAAATATCGATTGCATTAGGGTTTACCTCAGTCTGCAATGACCTCACTCACAAAGCCAATCGCTATCATAGCCGGTGCTGGTCCCGGAACCGGCGCGTCCGTCGCGCGTCGATTCGCAAAGACCTACCCCGTTGTCCTCCTAGCACGCACACCAGCGAATCTCGATCCCCTCGTGAAAAAGATTGAGCAAGATGGCGGCTCGGCCGTAGGGATACCCGCCGATGTGACGAACCCGGAAAGTTGGACCTCGACCATGGACCAGATCAAGAAGCAGTTTGGATCAGACTTAACGGTCGCTGCCGCCATCGTCAACGTCGCTAGCAAGTTCTCCCGCAGTTCCTTCTTGGAGTCCGGCACCGAATTCCTAGATAGCCTCGAGTCGACGGCGCGAGGAGGTTCCCACTTTGCCAAAGCCGTTCTGCCGTTCTTGTTGCAAGAGGCGAAAAACAGGAGAGGGCAGTATTCACCAACACTCATCTTTACAGGTAAGGTTAATTGTCAATTGGCAGGATATTTGAATGATCCAGTCCCCACTAACTAGCCCAGGCGCAACTGCCGCCTTGAAAGGTGGATCGGGACTTGGATCTTTTGCCATGAGCAAGTTCGCTATCCGAGCTTTGTCGCAATCCCTGGCTCGCGAGTTTGGTCCGCAGGGAGTCCATGTCGCCCATGCCATCATCGACGGGATTATAGCTACTGAACAGACAAAGGGCTTCAAAGAAGAGCAACCGGACTCAAAGATCGATCCAAATTGGGTGAGTCTCCCCTGCCCTCTATTACATGTCACTTGTTCTCACAACTATCAGATTGCCGAATCATACTGGTTCTTGCACACGCAACCCCGATCGGCATTTACCCAAGAGCTCGATCTCAGACCTTATAACGAAAGCTGGTAGAGTAGAATTTGGCGGCTTGTATTGATAGTATTGCCGTAATTGTGTCATATAGTAGATAGTTGAAAGGCATTGAGCCGTAAACACTGGCGGAGTTCACCTCGGGGTCCCTACCACATCCCACGCCTGTGAATGAGGGAGTCGTAGACATAATAAGGGGTGCCGACTTAGTTTTGATCTCCTTGTGTCAGGTAGATTTGAATTATGGATATGTTTCTTCGTGCCGCGTGGGTCCCTATATATGTTCTTTGGTAATCAGTTCGGTCCCGGGCTTTGTTTCAAGGCCGAGAAAGTGGCAAGTTGAAGAGTGCAACGGCTTTCTGCAAACCTAAAACAAGACAAGATGAAATAAAGGAAGACAGAAGAATAGATCACTCTCATCGTCTCCTCTCTTCTCATTCCCCTTTGCAGGTGTGACTTCTGGCAATTCCAAATCAGACCACCAACAAAATGACATCTACTCTCAAGCCCATCAGGCTCTACGGTGGCTCCTTTGGCCCCAACCCCTTCAAAGTTTCAATCATCCTCTCGGAACTTAACCTCCCCGTCGACCCCGTCCCCATGGACTTCGGTAAGCTCAAGACTCCCGCATACGAAGCCATTAACCCCAACGGTCGTCTCCCCGCCATCCATGACCCGAACACAGGGATCACCCTTTGGGAGTCAGGCGCCATCATCGAATACCTAATTGAAATCTACGACAAAGAGAACACTATCAGCTTCGCCCCGGGAACCCCCGAAGCCCACCAAGCACGCCAATGGCACCATTTCCAGGCCTCAGGACAAGGGCCGTATTACGGTCAAGCGGTCTGGTTCAAGCGCTACCACCCGGAGCGGGTGCAGAGTGCCGTGGACCGTTATGTCGGCGAGATTAAGCGGGTGTCGCGCGTGTTGGATAAGTGGTTGGAGACGCGCGAGTGGCTGGTAGGAAATAAGCTTTCATATGCGGATTTAGCGTTCGTATCATGGCAGAATGGGGCAAAAAGTTTGCTTTCGGATGAGGGGTATGATGAGAATGAGTTCGAGCATTTGACAGCGTGGTTGGAGCGGATGAATTCAAGGGAGACCGTTAAGGAGTTGATTGACAGGCAGGATCGGATGATTCAGGAGAAGATGAAAAGTTCTTCATCAAAATAGCCTGGCATACCATGAACAATGAATTACAAACATAGTCTTCGGTAGATCGTATGTGTCTGGATAGAGCACCGAGTTCAGTGGTCTGTGATTTGTTGAAAGCAAGAAAAGATGTTTCGCTACCAAAATGAATGTACATTTCCCCAGGGGTGAGTATCAGTTAGCCAGAATACCTACATATCGAATGCCAGTGGTCTCTTATCAGAGTGCCTTCAGGTCAGACTCATGGTAAACCGGTACAGCCTGTGGTTCACACCCAAACCACTTGACATTTTCACCGTCTGCTCAACGCCGTACGCTCATCGCTATCTCTCTATATGCAATGCTACCTAGTTTTCAATGAGCAATTAGCTCGACATCTGTAACTACATGGCTAGTGTCATAGCAGATAATGCTACAGTTGTAACTGCTGCCAGAACAAAGGGGCGGTAAAAGTGAGTCTTGGTCAAGTGACCTTGCTCATCAGCGTCAACCAGTGGGAAGGATATGCCGCGGTCAGTGCCAACCATTCTAGACTCTCGATCTGGATAGTGAGGAGGGCTCAGGAGGTACGCTACCGGAACCCAAAAGTTAGTAATAGTCAAGTACCACACATGCAGTAGAGGTGGCCACGCCACTGTTGTGAGAAGCCGCGCAGCCAAGGTCCCTCTGTCCGCCGTAGTCAGTATCCCCCATGTTGTCGACAGCATTGCGCCAACAGTCAAAGCCAGGAAAAAAATGCATCCTAGTATTCCGTTCCGCCAAAGGTCGTTGTAGAGCACTTTATACACGGAGGACTTTGTAATATGGTTCCAGGAATTATCATTGCTCCCTGTGACAAATGATCCTTTGGGTGAACTGGAAACTAAATGAAATCGGAGAACTGCGTATAAATGTGCTGCATGAGAATAAGGCCCTTTGTTAGCCTGTAACCATACTACGCAATGCAGACACGGGTGATACCGTCGGGACAAGAAGACTCACCGGCAGCCAGCCAACTGTTTTCAAAATGAGCGAAAGGTGGGCCCCGAATTCCAGCGGCCGTATTCTGCATCCAAACAAATGTCCACATTGCAGTAACAGTCACCAGAGACAACCCTACCTCTAGCCGAACCAAAAAGGGCGATGTTGCAGGAATCACTGGCTCAGAGCTCAAGAGCCAGGGAACGGCTGTAAAACCTGCAACAAGGCTTACGAGCCCTAAAATGATCGAAACCCCCCCACAAGCAATGCCCCGCCGCAGACGTTGGGGTATAGCCCTACTTGTCTGTGGCCAGAGCACGTGGAGCTGCTGTGAGTGACCAATATTCCATCGGTTCCGCTGCGCGATGTGACCTTCGAGGCTGGAGGGGACTAACCCAAATTGCAACGGCTCCTGCACTTGCATCGTGCCATACCCCATGCCTTGCAAGATCAGCGAGAGCTGCCAGTCCTCGGAAAAGGAGAAGGTCGGATACCCCCCGACATCGAGGATGGCATTGCGGCGAAAGACCGCCCCGGATCCCGAATCGATTGCATTCCCCCGTAGATCGAGTTCGGTATTTTGGAAAGTATAGAAATGCAGGCGTGACTGAGAGAGGGGGTCTCCAGCGGGGAGATTGTAGAAGTATTGCCGCGTGGTGACCAATGCGGACTTGGGGGCCAAGAGCAAATGGGGCAAGGTTGCACGGAGAAACTCTGGTCTCGGTATGGAGTCCGCGTCCAGCACCGCACAGAACTCGGGTGCTGATTCTTTTTGTAGAGTGAAAAGCGCGTGGTTCAGGTTCCCTGCCTTTGCAAATGTTCGGCCCGATTGTTTCCCCCGCGAATGATAGGATAGATGTGGCCAAGTACTTCGCAATTGGGACACTGCGTCATGCAGTTCCACAGATGCACCGTCGTCGAGCAAAAGCACTCGGTAACAAGAGGTCGGGTAATCCATTGTACAAGCGGCCCGCAGAGTGTCCAGAATGATCTGCGTGGGCTCACCACAGCATGGAACTAACACATCTACTCGCGGCAGATTCTCGCGACCTTGTAATCTTAACCGTTTTCGAGGCCTGCACTTTGGGCCCTGGCCGGTTGCAGCCGTCAGCCGCTGATCACAATACGTCAGATCTAGTAATGGGTCAACTTGGATCCATTCAAATGTGCTTCCGATTATGAACTCACGGAAGAACAACCCTTCCACCATTACCATGAGCCACATTGTCCATGACCATTGGGGTGTCGATAACAGTAAGAGCAGGCGAACTACGAAATAGCTATTGAAGATCCATTTTGCTCCTCGGGCTGTGTGGTATAGATACCTCCGGTACCGCTCTCCGGCGAGGATGCGCGAGTCCGGTGGTAGTTCTTCTATTTCACCGACATATTCAGTAGTTATCCTCATGTGAGACCGTGTTTAGAAGGTACTGAGATTTCCTGGTGTTTTCTTCGGGTATTGTTTTCTTCCTAGACAGCGTCTCGTATCAGTTTCTTGTCGGTATTCTCAGAGAAAACAGGCCCAAGAGAACCAGAGGAAAACAAGGTCTAGGGAGAATAAAAAAGAAGAAAGGAAAGGGGACAAATGAGAAAGAAAAAGCAAGGTAGCGGTCAAAGACAATCTGCACAACGTCCGCAGTTTCAGCCACCAAACTTGGTCTTTGTTCTAGAATTTACCATTGAAGGCCCACTCATTGCAAAACGGGGAAAGTCTAGATCATCTAGTGTCATTTGGAGGAAAGGGCGGAAATTAGGTTGCCATTTGATGGGCACAGTAACACTGAATGAGGAGCCGTTCTTCCGGCCGAGTACATCAGTAACCATTAGTAGAAGGTAACTGGGGGAAGTTGAAAGTGTTGAACTAACAATGGTTCCGGGGATCCGTTGGAAATCGTAGACGCCCGCCCACGTGCTTTGACAACCCTACCCTCATGATTATTCATTTTACATCTTCTCCTAACTTATGTTTGACTTCGAATCTTTTATCAATTTTTTTTTTTTTTTTTTTTTTTTTTTTTTTTTTTCAGGTTCTTTTTGGTACTGCCAAAGTTAGTACTAGTACTGTTGGGACTATATATTTTGGAGATCCTGCTGGTAGTACTGCTAGTAACAACATTCAAAATCAGGGAATAGCTTGGAAAAAAAAAAGATTTGGAGTTAAATATCGATATGTTAATTAGTAAGACATGCTTCAACCAATTTTAACCACATATGATGGAGGTTGTTCTATTTCGATTCGGTATCTATTTATCTGTGTTTTATAAACAGAGTTGCGATGGGGAAAAGAACAAAAAAAAGAACAATGATTAGAAGAATGACAGCCCAGTCTAATTCAGGGATAGTGTCAGTCCGGAGGATTTACTTGACCAATCAGAAATAGACAATCCAATGCTACCTGAGGCCAAAATGTCAGATGATGCGAACACTAGTCTAGACAGAGTTAGATCCTTGTATGAACCCAATCAAACCAAACAAACCAAACAAACCATCGTCTAAAAATCCACTCAATCGCTGGCAAATGAACAAAGTATCCCACACACTGAACCCATCTAAAACACCAAGACGCCTCTTTTGCTATTGTTAATTAATATCAGTCACAAATTGCCAAAGTCCCACCAGGAGGAGAATCCATCCACGTTCCCCATCGATGACTCGGTGTCTTGAAAGTCCACACTCTCCACATCGGGAAATTGACCGGTCCAGAGCCAAGGGGTATTCATCATGAGACTATCAGCCGGCGCGACCAGCTTTTCCGCAAGCGCAAGGCTTCCGGGAGTGGAGGGCGCTGAGTTGATCTTGGACACACGGGGCTGTGGCTGCATATGCGCAGCTTGTCCACCGTCAGCGGTATTAACCGTAACTTCGGGTGACATGGCCACGATGACTTCCAGCGTACAGGAACTTTCCCCGGCTTCCTCTCGCGAGATGACCGGCACCAGCGAGGGATGCAGCAGACCACCGGTAGACGTTTCAGGCGACTCTGGCGTGCAATTCACTTGTAGGATATCCCACATCAATGGTATACTCAGATGAATCCTGGAGGGCATCCACTCGTAGTCCACCTTCTCGGAACCTGACGCAATACGGGTCATCTTGTCCAAGGTTTGGTCCTGAGGCAGTTAGTACTAGCAATGGCTCTATAAAGACGGAGAATCTCACTAAAATTCGACAGGCAACAGAGAAAGGGACAAAGCTCTTGAGAAATGTCCTGCATTTGTCAAAGTCGATTTTAGATTTTTGTTTCAGCCGCGGATCTACAGCACAGCAGTAGTATAAATGAACGGTCGCCGCGATGGCGGCAGCATGGCCGAAAAAGGGGTCGATGAGACGCATCTTTTTCTCGGAAACCATGTCAATCATGCGAACCAGCCAAGTCGCGTGGAGGAGCACGAGCTCGGAGGACCGCCTCCAGAAGGCATTCGGGATCGAAAGGTTCGGGTTAGATTGCGATGCGACAATGTAAAGGAAAGGGTGGTTCAGGACGGTTAGAATGCAATGATAGGTGAACTGCAGCTTGAGCCACGGGGTCCAATATGCCCGGTTCTTCCGGAGCTCATCTGCGGTGCGCTCATAGAATTTGACAGAGTCGTAACGATGGCATTGAGAGAGTTTGTTCTCAACCTCAGTGAGGTCCGAGATAACCATGGCGTACATCGAGTCGTGTCGCCAGGGCTCCTTCAATCGGTTTTGTGCGCAGTCTGACACGTATGTACGCACTCGGCTCCATACCCATCCGAAATGCAGAGCCAAACTCCAAATCCCTATGTCGGTGGGGGTCGAGCAACCGATGTCATCTCGTGGTAACGGCGGAAGCTTCGATTCGGCATCCTTCTGCCATGCGCCCGGTGGGCCATGAAATGGGCGCAGAATTTCGGCGGGAAGACTGAGGAAGCCATTTTGCTGACCGTATGTCTGCTCTAAGGACTGTAAACTCCAAAAAAGCCTCTTCTTCCGCTCAGTAAAGGGACTCTCGGAGGGATATGCTGATTCGTAGTCCATCATGGCGGATCGACACAGCTGGAAAGCCAGGCCGAGATGGAACCGACCCAGTTGCACGTCTCCGTCTTTGGAATCATTAGCTCATCACAGCGCCACGACAGAATCAATCCTTACCGATAAATGAAGAATATGACAGAAGGCATAAGCTTTCGATAGTCTCAAGGTCTACCGTGCCATTTGCGACGCGCAGCATAATCAAGGTCCTAGCCGTGCTGCCATATCGCTGCGACTCCCACGGCTTTGGGGAAAAGCGCGCAGTCAATGCTAGAATACTGTAGACCAGCTCGTCCGAGAGACAACCCTTGTCTTCAAGGTCTTCGTAGTCAAAACACCAGATCGGCTGACGGTTACAATAATGGAAGTATAATTCTACCCCTCTACTAACCGTCGCGGAGGATGGTTGGGAATTGGAATCATCATTCCCGAAACCAAGTGATACTGAACCGGAGCCAGGCGAGATCTGATCGTAGCTGGGGTCACCCGATGATGGGTTGCTGTTCTTTGAGTATCCGACCTCAGGGATGTCGTGGAGCTCCTCTCGTTTCTCTGGACGGGCCCCTTGGACCGGTCTAGATAAACATGTCAGAAGACTATTCCGACACAACGGATCGCATATTACTCTCTACCTGGAGCCACTGAGGATGAGATTTACCTTCTCTTCCAGGGATGCTAGTCGATCTTCCTAGGAGGGTTGTCAACGCTTATACAATCACTGGAGCCGATATCTATGGCTTTGCTTACAGATTGTCCACCTCGAGAGGTTCGCCGCGCCGGTGAGTACAGACATGGTTGATTGAGGCGCAGACAATTAGAACAGGATGGCCGCTCAGCCGGGCAACGAGTCTTCTTTCTCCTATCGGTGACCACGCAATCAGCCATGGCAAAGCTACCCAACGATAATACATGCTGGTCCAGGTGGAGAAAGGGACTCACCTGCAATTCAGGCAGGCCTCATGTGAACGCAACCTTCCACGAGTGCTCTCCCGCGGCATCATACTCTTATGTGGGGAGACAACCATTTCGACTGAATAGACATGGTTGGAAAACAGTCGGTACAATGTCAATAAAGAATGGTAAAAACTCAATCGACAGCTATAGATACCAGTGATGTCAGGGGAGGAGGAGGGGGGTCAAGTTTAAGAGGGGACCCCCACCGAACTACGAGTCAGAGAGTGAATGAAGACCAGGATTATGATTAAAAAAAAAGAAAAGAAAGAAAGAAAGAGACAAATAAGACCCAGACAAAGGGAAGGGTGAATGGGTGACGATAAGATTCAACCACAAGGACCTCAAAAACCACCCAAAAAGGCAAATGACAGGCAGGTGACCCCGCCCTGACATTTGTTTGTCTTTTTGATCAGAATCTGTGTTTAGGATCTAGACTATTTTCTTGACTTGAGGGAATGGAACTTTTCCTCGAAACGGTTAAAACTTCCTTTGTCCCCACATCGATTGGATCTCTCATTTGCACACTGTGAAGTCTCCGCCATCAGCAATTTGAGGAGGTCGATCCTCCTTCTTTCACATTACCAGTGCTTGGGATGGCTAAGAACACCCTATTGAATGTTAACTGAACTTGGGCCACGATAAGCGACTGAAAAGACGCGGAAATTGAAGAACCAACCACTGAGCTACAGATGGAAGCTATTTCGGACATGTTTTAGCGCCAAAGTTAGTCACTGTGTGACCAAAGATCTGCAAGCTAATCATCTCAATGTTTGTTATCGGGCTCTACCAATCCTTGTGGGCCAAGGACGAAGTCTTGCACTGATTAGTCAACGCCTCCAACGGTTCACAGATACCCGAAAAGGTATAAGCCTGCTTTCATCTATCGATGCTATCATCATCTTGCCTTGTGAACTAGAAACAGCTCTGCTTCGGCTGACGAGTGTAGGATTGGTAGAATAATAATATGTTGATTGGTAATGTCGTCTATTCATTAAAGTGGATCCTCAACACCGAAATATGCTATCTAGTTTATCTAGAATATTATCCCACCATTGAGGGTCAAGCAATACTCAAAGGAGGGTAGAAACAATCACATCTGCGTGCTAACCCAGTGTCCCTGTCTCCCTGACCACGGAAAAGAAGGATTCTCAACGCCATCCCACGCTAGAAAACAAGAACATACACCTTAAAAAACCAGGGCTTCGTTAGTTCCACAAGACATTCCACCGCCAGAAGCCGAGCAGCACTCAGGCGCGCCACAGCCACCGGATGTAGCTTTCGCCTTAGCTTCCAACTTATTGCAAAAGTCAACGTCCTCGGAGCTGGTGGTAGCTGTAGAGGGAAGAACCTGACGAGCGGGCCAAATCGGCTTACCAGCCTCTTGCTCCTTGTTGTGGTGCTTGGTGACAATCTCACGCACTGTATTCTGTAAGTCAAAGGGGCCCGTTTCCAAGCGTGCGTGTATTTCGCCGCTCTTTAGGGTCTCCTGGATCTGAGTGCAGAGATCCCTCTCCTCGGTCATGATATGCTGGTACGTTTGATTGATCAACTCGACCTCCGCACCCGAGTTCCGGTTGCGGTAGAATTCGTAGCGCATTGTACCCTTGGTGGCGGAGCTGGGCACGAAGCGCTGCATGAAGAAGTAGTGGGGACTGTCCCGAGGTTAGCTCAGAGTGAACGGATAGAGACTATAACATTGACTTACGTGACGGTCAATGAGGTGTTGGGGAAGTAGTAGGTGGTGGCATCTTTGAGATCGCGGGCGATTGCCTCGGAGGTGTCAGGGATTGTGCCACCCTCAGTGTCGAGGTGGCTGGTTCTCAGAACGGCCAAGAGTTTCCAGTTGTATTCGCCCTCCATCTCCCAGGTGTGATCGAAGTCGTACTCATCCCACTTGATGCCCGTGAAGCGCTTTTGCAGCTGGATTCTGTTGTTGTCATCTTCCCACTGGACTTCAGGCTGCTCCTGTGCATCCAGGTTCACCCAGATGAAGCCATGGTTGTCCACATGGACATGAACTGGGAACAGTCCGTTCTTGCTCTTGTCGAAGCCCTCCACTTCTTGGTAGCCAGGAGCCTTGGCGAGATTGCCATTCAGACCATAGGACCAGCCATGGTACTTGCAGGCGAAGATTCTCGCAGTGCCCTTGTCCTCGGTGACTACGGGAAAGGCACGGTGGCGGCAAATGTTGTGGAAAGCATTGAAGTTGCCTTGACGGTCACGAACTAGAATAATAGGGTAACCGGCAATGCGGTACACCAAGTAGTCCCCAGTTTTAGAAAAGCGGAGCGAGTGACTGATCAGGATCCATTGGCGGGAAAAGACTGCACGACGTTCCAGCTCCCACATCTCGGATGACGTGTACCAGTTGGCAGGCAACGGTTTATCCGCCATTGGAGGAGTGGTTCCCGAGGAGGCGACTTCGCCAAGGCCAAAATAGTTCTTCCAGAGAGACATGTTGGTTTTCGTGGATGTGTGTAAATGTAGTGGTGGGTTGTAGTTAGGGTTTGGTGATCAATATTGAGGATGAGAGCAGTGGAGGCGGATTGGATTTGAAAGAAACAGACTTCGGGGAGGTTGAACTAGAATCCATTCATATAGTCATACTTCTCTTTGTGAGATCATTCACAGAGGGCGGTAGCTATCAGAGCTCTCCCCACATTTGGCATTGCGCTGACCGATCACAGGACCGGACACGGAATGTGAACCGTTCGTCAGCCGACGGTCGTGGGGGCCGAAGATAAGTTTGCAGCACGCGAGATATGCCTTTGACCACTGTTAGTCAACGCCACTCGGCTTGATAATACCTGGTACCGTCCTTATCCACTAGAGGATATCCCATTAGAGTGGATTGCAGCAAACTTTAGCATGGCACTAAACGGTAACACTAAAGTTTTACCCAGAACGGTGAAGGTTTCCTGCTGCTAGCCCTACCCTAAAGCCTCATCAAGAAAGGATAGTGGCTAATTTCTATCCCTAAGTTAATGCATCTCAAACGTAACATTCCGATTGTGTCTCATAATGTGAACACACATAAACTCAAAGCCAATTGCACTTGGCAGATATGTCATCGACCATCGGAGGAGACTGTCATGCATTCTGCACGACGTATATTAACACATTACCCCGGATTTCTGCATGCAGCCTACTTGTCCGGCTTGTCGTTCATACCCCTTTCACCCCTTCTGAATGATTATCAATCTGGCTACACCGCTCCATAACCATACGCAATGTTGCCGATAGAGGACACCATCCACCATGCGCGCCCTGGTGATCCCGGCATCATGTTCGAGAAACCCGGGAAGGCGCCTTCGCAACATTCCTTCGATCCTGCGTCAGACATCCATCGCGGCACTGTTTTGGGCGATAATTCCCATGGCCTGCAACGTAGACTCGGCAATCGACAGATTCAATTAGTTGCCATCGGCGGTTCCATTGGCACGGCCCTGTTTGTGACCATCGGGGATGCACTCCGTAAAGCAGGTCCAGGTGGACTCTTCCTCGCCTTCCTGGTCTACAATGTCATGCTCGCCTTTGTCAACAACTCCATGGCGGAGCTATCCACGTATATGCCTGTGAGCGGTGGGTTCATTTACCTGGCTAGCAAATGGGTGGACGATGCGGTCGGCTTTATGGTCGGCTGGAACTTCTTCCTCTACGAAGCCATCATGATCCCCTTTGAGATCACCGCCATCAGCATGGTCTTATCTTTCTGGCGTAACGATATCCCCCCTGCGGCTATCTGCGTGGCCTGTATTGTAATCTACGCGTGAGGCCTCCCACATGCATCCGAACCTGTTCCATCCATGGCGACTACATTCCTTCCCCTGAAGCGGTTTGCGTTCATTTTGGCCCCCCAGCGACTACGTGCTAAGTCTTTGATGTATAGTTGTCTAAATTGCCTAGTCGTGAAAGGCTACGGGGAATCCGAATTCTGGCTTTCCGGAGGGAAAGTAATCTTGATCCTGATCTTGTTCACCTTCACCTTTGTCACAATGGTCGGGGGCAATCCGCAAGGCGACAGCTTCGGATTCCGCTATTGGCAAGAGCCGGGTCCGTTCCATGAATACCTCTCTACGGGAGATCTCGGGCGATTCGAAGGATTCTTGGCCGCTCTCTGGGCGGCATCTTATACCTGCGTTGGGCCCGAGTATATATCTATGGTAGCCGCCGAAGCAAAGCACCCCCGTATCTACATTAAAAACGCATTTAAGACCGCTTATTGGCGGTTTGGGATCTTCTTCGTGGGCAGTGCCATCTGTTGCGGGGTGTTGGTCGCTTACAATGACCCAACCCTGGTAGCCGTTTACACCGGTGCGTCCGAAGGCTCCGGAAGCGCAGCAGCATCGCCATATGTAATTGCCATGAACAACCTCGGAATCGGCGTGTTGCCTCATATAGTCAGCGCCCTCTTGGTTACGACGATCTTCTCCGCCGGGAACACGTATACCTACTGCGCCACGCGAAGTTTGTATGGGCTCAGTGTAGACGGGAAGGCACCCAAGTTCCTGAGCAAATGTACCAAGGGCGGCGTCCCCATCCGGTGCGTCGCCGTGGTCATGGCATTTCCCTTCCTTTCCTTCCTCCAGCTCTCCAACAACTCCTCCCAGGTTCTCACCTGGCTCATGAACCTCCTCACCGCCGCCGCCATCATCGACTACATCGTCATGTGCATCACATTCCTCTGGTTCTACCGTGCATGCAAAGCACAAGGCTTCGACCGCTCCAAGCTCCCCTACACCGGGTGGTTCCAGCCCTGGAGCGCCATTATCGGAATCATCTGGATGGTGATCGTAGTGACGTGCTATGGATACACGAGCTTTACGCCCTGGAACGTCACGACGTTCTTCACGCACTACACGATGATTCTTTTTGGAATTATAACATTTTCAAGCTGGAAACTGTACAAAAAGACCCGGTTGCTGCGGCCCGATGAGCTCGATCTTACCTGGGAGGCACCGGACATCACAGCCTACGAAGAGGCCGCCAAAATTAGCGACCCTCCCATTGGCTTTTGGGCGGAACTAGCCCAACCGTTCCGGCTGAAGCGGCGCAAGGCCACGGCGCAAGAGACGATGGAAGTGTGAACAGCGATGTCTATATGTTTTAAGATACAACGATCTGTATATGCATTTCCCGACCCATTGCATCTGGAAGGATATCTGCACAGGACGATAGACCCCTATTGGTGTATATACTTGCATGTTTGTTGAAATGGCAAATCTTACATTGTTGTACGTTGGTTCCAGATTGGGCATTGACGCATGAAATAACAAGCAAGTGCAGAAGAACCCTTCCTGTCTAATTCACCCAGTCTAATGGTATTCGGGCCGGGTCTTCATCTCCACCGTTGGCCGGCACCCGGTCCGTGCCCTGATCTAGGGATCATTTGCCCGCATTAGGTATTACTTTCCCGGATCTATATATTCCCCTTTTTTGCAGCGAAATGACCGTTGAGGGCTGTAAGGAGGCTCCGATTGTGCCTGTAATCAGATGGGAATTGGTTTTTAGCGCATTACATGATTTAAATCTAGTATCTGAATTGTTTGTCACCTTTGCTATCATTGAATCCCCGTTGATTCTAATGCACGTGATGTCATTTGATCGCGGGTAGTGTTTATCGCTCGCCGTATTTGCTTCTAAGCCCTGATTTAACATTGAATAGTCTCCAGTCTTTTCTTGTTGGACCTCGAGGGAGTTAAATTGTGTTTTTTGTTTGTCTGTGTGTCAGAAGTTCTGTACACTTCAAAATGCCAGACTTCCGATTAACAACACGTCCAAACTCTGTAGGGTCATCGATGATTTCCAGGGACTGGGAAATATATATTGTGCAATGGTCATATCCAGATCACCTGACTTCATGATCTATGCTCTACCCACTTGAAGCTACAACAAGACAGCCATAGATTTTCCATCTATTTACTAATCTCTTCGGAATGATGATTGCGACAGGTTATCTTTAAGAGGCAAACCCCAGATTCACTAAACGCGGTGACCACATGATTCAACAGCGCTGATTGGTTCGGCTACTCACGTGGCGCGGAAGACTTGCCGAGAGAACGATTGCGACATTCGGATAAGAATCAAGATCCATATTCTACGGTCTACAATGCCCCATGGAATCAGCCATTGTCCTACCAGGGTGACTCTTTCGGTCACTGGACCAGGGCAGAATGAGTGCCCCGAATGATAACTATGCCATTCACAAAGTCTCGCTAAAAAGAACTCGTCAGGCGTGTGGCCCTTGTCGGCAAGTGATCCACTTCAGTCCATTCTCCACTAGAACTTCGTGGATGTATGGGTAAATATGAAAAAACATTGACGTTAATGCAGACGCAAGAAGGCACGGTGTCCCGGCGAGAAACCTGTCTGCTCGTTGTGCCAACGGCTCGGCCAGCGCTGCGGATATGGACCCCAGGCGCCACAGAATCGCACCGGCCGGTCGAGGTCTTCCCCAACCATTGCGCAGGAGCAGGAGCCCAATGAGCCAGTGGCATCGAATGGCAACCGGATGGAATTGTCAAGCGCCGAGCGGTTCGCGCGCATTGAGGACCGTCTGGACAAGATGGCGAGCATCATGCAGTATGTCTTTCATCGCCTTAGTATTCTGCTCTCCGGGGTTCCGTTTCTGATAGTAGATGGAAAGAGAGTACCTTTCGAAACACAACACGTCCGGAGGAACGCTCGGTCAAAGTCCCTCGAGCAATCGCTCCGTCGGTCACTCCCCGACAGCGATCAGTCTGCATAACGAGCAACGGCGTTCATTAGGGTACGTACAGAGACTAGTGTTGACAGTCTTAGAAAATGAGAAATAACACAGACAAGGTCATCGCTTCCACCCGACTTCCTCAAATCCGAGGTTGAGACATATCTCACTCATTTCCACGACCAGCCGTACTGTGTATTTACTAAAGACTGGTTACTGAACCAAGAGTCCGCCTTGCCACTCGAGATAGCCTTCCCATTAGTAGCGTTGACATCGCGTCTATCACGCCGTTCTCCGAGCCCAGTCGGTAGCGGTGGGCCGCCCACGAAATACTACGCAGGCAAGGCCTGGGATATACTGTCACAACAATATCGCACCGGCAAACTGGGTCTTTCCTTTCTGCAAGGCACATTCCTCATGGCGCTGGTCGACTTCGCCGACGGCCAATCCCCACGAGGATATACATCCATTGCCATCGGTCTCCGAACTATCCAATCGGCTGGCCTCAATAAAGACAAATATATCTCATCGCTCACCAGTGCGGAGACAGCAGAACGCAGACGCATAACCTGGGCGTATTTCATGCTCGACCGCAGCTACAACGCCTCCCGAGATTACTCTCTCTGCCTATCCGACAAACACTTCACGATCTTGTTTCCGGCACCAGATACGCCCCCATCGATACGTATCGAAGAACGACAGATGTGCGGCACCTTGCACGACGGTCCCGGCAAACAAGGCGAAAAGGTAGACCAAGGCATCCTGGCCTGCCTCCTCCGCCTGTATTCAATCTGGGGCAAAGCCACCGAATACGTCTTCGCCCCATTCGACAAGACCGCCCTTCCCCCGTGGCAAACCGGGTCCGCAATGGCAGCCCTCGAGTCAGACTGGATGCAATTCGAGACCCGATTCGCCGACACCCACCGCTACATCAACGTGGAGTTCACGCGACGCGCGCGCGAAGAGCCCCAATCCCGCTCATACCTGTCAACCTGGATGTGCGTGCAGTTCCTCTTCCACTCCATCCACTGCCTCTTACACCACCCGTTCGTGATGATGGTGAAGCTCCGAAAAATGGACGGCAACATTCCCGCGACCTTCCTGCAAAAGTCCTACGAAAGCTCCCTAATCCACTCGCGCTGGATCGCCCGGTTTATCCGCGAAATGGCCGAATCTGACTTCCACCTCTACGACCCGTTCATCGGCTATCTCTGCGCAATCGCCGCAACTATCCAACTCGAACACACAGCCAGCAAAACACCCCAAATCGCTCAAATGGGGTCCGCCGACTTCCGCACGCTCGTAGACTATCTCACCGATTTGTCGACCCACTGGGAAAACATGGGTGTCCTGGTATGTCCTCCACTCATTAGCTTACTATTCCCACTGAACTAATTAATCCAGGTAACAAGAGTCAACGAACTCGCTTCCCGACAAAAGAACTACAAATCCCTCTACTACAACCAAGACGGCTACTCGGGAGCTCTTTCGCGTATGCCCACCCCTTCCAATATTCCCCGCATGTCGGCGGCCGACGAAGCCTTGATGTGGGACATTCTCGACTTCGGTTCGTCGTCGACCTCAACGGAGCCGGTGGAGCTAGCCCCGTCGCAGGATCATGTAATGATGTCGACCTCTCATTTCCCGGAACACTTCCTGAATCCGGTCACGCCTGGACAAGGTCGACAGTCTTCTCTTGCTTCCTTGCCGCAGATGATGTCCCCGATGGGTCCAGAGCAGGGGTCGCTCGGTCTGGATCCGATGGCGGAGTGGTCGTTTTCGACGCGAAACGGGGACGGGTTGGACGCAGCTCTCCCGGAGTTGCCAGATTGGATGGTCTTTGGCGGATACGTGTCGGAGCAATTATAGATGACTTACAGGATTCTTTTCCTTTTCTTTCCGTACGAAAAGTATTATGTCTAGGGCTTGGTGATACCAGATCACGTCAATCAGTCATGAAATTGAATAAAATATGCAACGCTTCAAGAGGCTTTCTACGCCTCGGCCAAAATGGATGTATATACAATACAGACGTCAGGTATAGTATCTCTGCAACATTCGTAACATCTTAGATCTTGCTTTGTCTCGTCGCCGCCGCGGACAAGGCCGTGGTGAATGTGTCGTGCTCAAGATTGGTTAATTCTCTGCGCTCCGGGCCGCCACGGCTGCCATCGCCCTTGAAGACATCGCCGGCGAAACGGTCCTTGTACTCGGTCGGGAACTGCCACTTCTCGAGGTACTCTTTTGGTAGCTGCTTTTCGAAGCAGCCGACGATGTATTTTCCAAGGACGGGGAGGAATTTGAATGCACTGATTCATTTGTTAGCCTTCTTTTACTTTAGAGGGTTTGGTACTGGCAAAAATGGAACTTACTGTCCGCTACCGCCGGTGGCGATGAACATATTCTTGTGGGCGGGATGGTAGTCGAGGATGAAGTCGCCGCTGGGGGTGTCATTGTACCAACAGAGACCGACGCGCTCGAAGCCGCGAGGCTCCAGGTCGGGGAAGATGTCCTTCATGCCGAGGTGGAGACGCTTGAGGCCGTCGTCGGGGATGAAGTTGGCGCGCTTGGAGGGCGGGGCAGAGGGCGGAGAGGAGACGTCCTTCTCGGCGGAGTGGGTGTATCCGTAGCTATGGCAGGCGACCTTGAGGATGTTGGTGCCATCGTGCGGGGGGAAGCAGAAGAAGCCGGTCGAGAGGTTGAAGTAAATAGGGAGGTCCCGGAGGCGCACCATTTCCTCGGGGGTGAGACGCATGTAGCCGACGATCTGAGCGGCGGCGATCATGGTGTTCCAGGAGGGGATGAGACTAGCGGTCCAGGCACCGGTGGCAACGATGAACTTGTCACCGCGGATGCTGTTACCGGCACTGGTCTTGACGGCGGCGATCGTACCATCGAGGTTCTTCTCGAAGTCGGTGACTTGGCCGTTGGGGCCGGTGATAAAGGACACGCCCGCGGCGACACAGCGAGCGGCCAGACGAGCGGTTGCCAGGCCGGCGTCTGCCCATCCCGCAGAGTTGTTGCAGAAGGCGTAAAATCCGGGGTTGCCTAATGGGCCGGTGAAACCTGGAAACTCCTTCTTGGCGGCTTCGGTGGTGGGCACAGAATGCCAGGGCTCACCCATGTTGGTCAGTACCTCTCTGGTTTTGCGACTATATTCCTCGGCGTCGGGTTGGATGGGCTGGCCGGGGCTCTCCTTCTGTGTGACCCACAGACATGGCGTCTGGTGGAAGGCTTCGTTGTAGGTGGGGGTCAACCAGAGATCGTAGGCCTCCTTGGCCATGCGGGCGTAGACTTCATCGCCGTAATCGAATCGGATCACTCGAGAGATATCATTACTGGAACCATCAGGGACGGGGGGCATAGCCCGGTCGAGGACTGTGACGGAGGTATATCCCTTCTCCTTTAGGGTTAAGGCGGAGCCGAGACCGAAGATGCCGGCCCCGACAATGACAATGCGATCGTTCTTGTTCATGGTGTGTTAAGTATTCTGATGCGTGCCGATAAGTCTGTGACAGACTGGACTGAGGCCCAGCGAGGCCATCCTTATATATGAAGTCCGTCACGGACCGTGAGCGGAAGACGGTGAGGGGCGGGATTGCCCGATTCGGGAGGTGGTGTAGACATCTCCAGGAACTGTGATTCAATTGCCACAGAATGGAGCCAAGAACCCAGTGCCTGGTCCGTGTGAGTGGTGGACTCGATGCCCCACTGGCCAGACACACGGCCCGTCCACGGTCCGTCTCATGGTGGTTGATCTTATCGCGTCCGTTATCAGGATTGCGAGCTTTTATGTCGAACTAGGATTTGATATTATATTTGTTCAACATTACCCTGTTATCTCGCTTGAGTTGGGATCATTTCGCAAGGTCAGGTTCGAACAGTCCGTTTCAGAGTCTTGGTTATCTCCCACGTTGATTGGAATACGGAACCCGAGTCGGTGAAGTACACGAGTCGATAACTGCAAGGAGGGTCATTCATTCAAGGTGATCAATTTAAAGTCACCAGATCATAGTTACTGTATACTCACAATATGGACGAAATAAGGAAGGATGCAGAGGCTGAAGAGAGTCAACAGGATGGTTGGAGTTGGATTAGGGTCAGCAGGGGAGACGGAACAGAGTGCAAGACAAACAAAGACAAAGAACAAGAGACAAAGAAATCAACCATCAAGGCCACCTTTCAAAAGACCGGGATCTGACATATACGACAATTGGACTTCACTCTTGTCAATTAATCTGAATTACAAGAGACCTAGTACAAGACACGCTATCCAAACATGCACTTCAATCATTACTTTCTAAAGTATCTTCCAGTCTTCAAGAATAAGGTACACTTAAAGATGTTCAATCAAATGCGTGACTTTGTCACAATGTCAAGCTCACCCAAAACAGCCGAACCCCAACTCTGTCGACGACACTCGAGGCAGTCGCCGTGTCGTCGCCGGTTATAGAACTCGGTTATATCTTGTATCGCCTCACAGTAAGTTGGCGGCGAGCGCACACGGGCTTTGGAACACATGTGACGTGTAAAAGCCTCGGGTACATTGGTGGTATGTTGACAGCCAGTGAAGAAAACTGGAGCCGGGAATTCTCCGTAGCACATCTTGTGTATATCTTCACGATGATGGGTTGTTGTTCTATTTGTAATTAAGCTCAATTGCCATATCTTACTTTTTCGTTCAGGATACACTCTGTCCTTTGCTGTCTCGACAACAAATGAATTTGAGATACCGAAACAAGTCAATGTATAGATTGATAAAACGGAGAAGCAGAGAGGCCTGGCTGCACAGATTGGAGGCATATGTTAAGTTGATTGATAAAGTTGACGTAGTCTCCCCGGCCTGCCGTCAATCTGGTTTTCAGTCGCAGGTATCTTCAGTGGTGAGAGTCGTGCTCTTAAACCCTATACTTATATCATACATGGGAGCCCTCGTGCTTCATTCACTAGTGTCAAAGCATACGCCTTTTTTTGTAGGGTCCATTGATGTCATTGTCTAGTAGCACACCTTGTTGAATCTTCTACTTTACGCTTTCAATAGAAGGCAGATAGAGTAGTACCAAATTTTGATCTCATTGATTCCTCCTTAGCATCATTCCAAATTGACTGAACCATATATTCATATCTCACGTATAAGTCCTCGTACTCTTCAGCATCCTTTCAACACCCTACGTAGTAACGAGCTATATCAAGCTCCAGTCGTGGAAAGGCACCAAAGGGCCATAGTAGAGACAACTGTATTGGTTGGGCGATAGATTTGTCAGTCACTCGCCCTGCTGTCCCACATTATGCATCTTCAAAAAAGGTATGATGACTTTGATGGAAGCGGTTCCTGATCATCGAATTTTGAATAGAGAGCATCTGGTAACATCGTCCTGCCATTTCTCCCCCAAACCTCAAGGATATTGTTTTCACCGTCATATGCAATACGAGCGTTGCCACCATTCTCCCTCACCAGTCTGATGATTTCCTTGATCAGTATAACCAGCCGCTTCAAATCATTAGCATGGTCCTTTTCCCATTTTGCAATCTCACGAGTGACATTTTGGACCTTTGCCAGTCCAAACAAGCCACCAGTGTGATAAGCACAGACAAGGTTCGGAGTTTGCGATACCCATAGTTGGGCAAAGACTTCTTGCATATCTAGAGGCTTATGGGACACACGTGTTTTGATCTCAAGAGTGGACTGGATTGATACCTGCTTGCCTTGGTTCTTGATGGCTAATCTTGAGCCGGGAAGAGGACAAGAGTGACCTTCGTGACGCGAAAGGTGCCAGCCTTTTATAATGGCCGGTAAGCTGTGACTTTCCAAATCTACACTTCGGGATTGAACCTTGGGAGGTTCGTGTATATATGTCACTATACGTACCTGTTTTTCTACATTATCGTAAATTTCCTGTTGTAGACATCGCCGCTTTACTGAAGGCGCTCAGGGGCTTGCTCAATAAGTAATTCACATCACAGCTCACCACTCAGTAAGCACTCAGTCAGTACTCAGGCTGTGCTCACCCTATACTTACTGAGCGGTAAGCCGTGAGTTCTGCCATACTCACCCCCCATTTATTTTACACAGGTAGTTCAACCGCTGTAACAGATGAACAGCCCTCAAGATTTTCTAAATCATTAAATTACCATAAACAATAACACAAGTCAAAAATATGATGGAGAGTATCTGAACACATGTACTGACCTAAAAGTAAAGCATACACTCAATACAAGTACGATGATGATCATTTTCAAGAAAGCTATAAAAACAGGTATCCTTCCTCCATGACAGTCAATAACATGGAAGCAAGATCCCTAGGCACTTCCTGTATCCCCTGAATGCCCTTTCCCTTTTGTTCTCACTCTGCTTATTCAATTGTCTATTCTCATAAATTTCTACGTTCGATCTTTTTGCAGCTAGCTGACGAGACGATGGGCAAAAGAACATTTTTCCGGAATGAGGACATAAAGTCCAAAAACCCTTCGACCCACTTAGCGAAAAACTGAACCCTGGCTCCTGAGCTGCCACAATAACATGAAATGACAGTAAGGCAAAGCCCATCCAACCGCTCGTCCGATGAATGCTTCGACAGGTACGTAAAGTAACGTCGAGGAGGTCAGCAAGATGGCTCAAGTGGTTGGTGCATAACGGGAAAACCAAGTTGACGAGGGCCAGTTCTCCTGACCGGTGGCCAGCACTAGACAAGGACTTCACACGAAAGAAAACAAGAAAGACATTGACTGCAACAAACAACAAGTGGATTAAAGCGGCAGCTCGTGTCCAGGGACCCCAGTATCGATGTCTGCCAATGACAAGATGGAGCGTTAGGTGTCGGGAAACCAGGATGGTAATCAGGTTTGTCCAGCTGGTGAGGGTGGAGACAGCACGGATGAGGAGAAGACCAGCCAAGATACCACCAACCACGATGGCATAGATTTCTGGTCCTTGTATTCTTTCTTTGAGATAATGAACATGGACTCAACCTGGAGACCCACGCGATGTCTATTAAACCCTCGTTCATAAAAAAAACGTCACTCGGACAGTACACGAGCGAAGACACAGCAACGCTACAGGCGTAAAAAAAGACTCTTCAAGAAGGCCGCAGAACTTGGCCTTAAGTGCGAGGCTGATGTCTTCTTAGCCGTCCGAATTCGCAAAACTGGACAATTATACATCTTAGATTCATCTACAAGGAAAGACTTGTTAGGTACATTATCAAATTTGGTAAGGCACGTTAGATGTTTTTCCATCACAGGGACAGGACTCACATCGCTAGGCGACATACTATCCACGGCCCGTCGGGAAGAATTGGACGACATTATATCTCAAGCAGATGATGCTCCATCATTGGATGCGCCGTTAAATCGAGGATAAAGAGAAAAACCTGGGTGTGGCATGTCTTGTCAACCCCTCATTCTTTACCACGCGATATCATGAGCTAACTCCAACGTCAGGTCGTTACCAAATGTATTCCTCCTGTGGTGGGCCTCCTGGCCAGTATCTTCACTAACAATGCGAAGAAATGTCGTGATATGGCCAAGTAATTGGAACTACATGGAACCCTCTTTTTCTGGTGGCTGGGTGTCGAGATTTCCTGCCTCCCTACTATGAAGAACTATCACGTTGATGGCGACCCGTGTATACGGAGTTGGGAGAATACTGTTAATAAGATTATTATTGCTGTTTTTGTCTGGACCATCTTGAACCTGATTGAGAAGGTGATTATTCAGTTAATTATAATTAACTTTTATATGCGCACCTACGCTGATTGTATCGAGATTAATAAGTTCCAGATTGGTAGCCTGACTAAGCTCTATGACTTCTTATGGAATTGCATCTCCGATAAGGACGAGGCATTCGAGGAGAAGGTGAATATGAGTGGGAGTGGTACCAAGACCCTGCTGCAATATGCTAATAAGGTAATGCGCGTTGCGAAGGGAGCCTTGAATAAGGTGGGTGATGTTGTGGGTGCAGTGGTTGCTGACTTTACTGGTTGTAAGGCTACTAACAGTAATCACCCTTATTAAGTGGTCCTCACTCTGCTCCGCACTACTATGGGCTGTTAGGTGCTGGTCTGCCGACTCTATTGGATCTTTGTGTGGGATGGCTTCAATATTATCTTCTCGGGTAATCAGAAGGAGGCTTTTAATAATAATAAAAAAGCTGAGGCCATCTTTACTATATTCAATAAGGATATAAATAGCAATATCTCTATGAATAAACTGGAGGCTGTTTGTGTTGAAATTAGTTGTGAATATAAATCTATTACTGTATTCTTAAAGGATCTGGACTCTGGTGTCCTGACTGGATAATATTTTTGGATTCTTTGTAATTATTATTGTTTTGATTATCTTTATATTTATTATTTTGATCTCTGCCTCTGGTATATTTACTTCTGCTGTTTCTACTATTCTTACTCTGTCTTGGTTCTTCTCTGCTACTGCCCAGGAATTTCTTTAGTTAATTGTTTTTATCTCTGTTAAGTATTTATTTGATGTCAGTAATTATATTACTATCTATAGTAATACTGGTCATGCTGGTCTAAATAACAACTACTTTATTAAGTAGATCTCTTTGCTGTACACTGAATTTAAAAAGATATAAAGATATATTATCTAGACTCTGAATAGCTATCTGAATATACTTTTTATTCTGAATTAATACCGATTTAGTGTTTTGGCGGAAGCCATCCCTATAGTTATTAAGTACAGCACTACTCTTGAGTAGATTAATGCGCTCTATCAATATCTTCTTGAATTTATCTGTAGCGAGTGCTGCGAGTTTCAAACCAATATTTTAATGGAAATATATGCTGTAACTGAGAACTTCAGTGTTACTCTTAATGTTGTCTTCTTCTACAAGTCTAATTAGTAGAATGAGGGTCTATGTCTATAGTGCTGTAATAAATTTATTTGCATGCTCATAATCGCCCTATAGGAGATTGACGATAAGAATATCCCTGAGAATACCGGGGTTAGCAGTACTACTGCTACGCACCACCCCTCCATCCTGTGTAAGGGTATGACTACTGCAGCAGCCTGTATATGTAGCGACACCATTTCTTTGTATAAGTATGTTGACTTCTTACTTAGTATATGTGATATCTCTTCTGGTGACATAATGGGTAATATCTTTAAGGACTGTAGCTGCTGTGTTAAGTATATCGTCTGCATGTCTAACTATAAAGCTGATGAGCGCCACATCACGGAAGAGGAGGAGGAGGAATGCCAGAGTCATATATTATCTACCCGTAACTGTAATTCTTAATCTAACCTTAGCGTCCCCTCTCACGCTAAGGGCCGCCGGTCTACTGAGTCCTAAGGGGGACACAGTCTGTCCTCGATTAGTCGGAACCGGTTCTTCCGCCACCGCAGCAGCACCAGCCGCGAACGCGAACGCGAGGATCTTGCTGAGCAAGGCCAGTACGAGCAAAACGCGGGGCTCTCCCAGATCCGCACCTTGAGGGAGCGGAAGCATACTCGGCCCGCCCACAGGGTTAGCCAGACGATCTCCAGCCAGACAGAAAACCACAAAAGCTCGACACCTCCCACACTGGCATTGGGGTAAGCCAGCGCACCGATGAGTAGCGGAATCAGGAGAATAAGCACGATGGGTGCAATGTAGGTAGGATAGCAAATGACGAA
Source organism: Aspergillus avenaceus (assembly GCA_009193465.1). Lineage (NCBI taxonomy): Eukaryota > Fungi > Ascomycota > Eurotiomycetes > Eurotiales > Aspergillaceae > Aspergillus > Aspergillus avenaceus. Next base: position 18,402 of record ML742148.1, on the reverse strand, counting down.
ACTGGATTCGTGCAGTTTCTTAATAAACTTGGTGATCCTAGTGTTGGGGTTGGCCGGGGGGGTTGTAGACCGCAGCCTTCTTATGCAGGGGATTAGTGGCTTTATCAAACTTATTGATTGCCTGGGAGCGACAGGAATGCACGCGCGAGAGTAAGTTGGTATTGTTATCACCGCCCTTGCTATCCTTCTCATTGGCTTTTTGTGTGGAGTGCGAGGCCATGTGCTCAGCTTCTAGAACGGCAAGATCATCCTCAAGGCGCATGGCATGCTCCCTGGCGGTGGACGGAGAGCGCAAGGCCAAATGATTGGGGTTATAATTAGTATTGGTATTAACTTGCAGGTGGTGTCTGCTGCCAGTATTAGAGCTATTGTTAACATAGGTGCCTTCCTCAGAGGCGGGGGAGATATTGTTGGACTTGTCCTTTTCCTTCTCGGGGTACTTGGGAGTGGTATGCTTATTAGCGGAGGAGGATATGCTGGTGCCAGGCCAGACGTCTGCCGGTGGATGGGGTAAGTAAGGAAAAAGCGAAGGGATAGATTAGAAAAACTCGGTTAAGGTTAACTGGGGAGGGAGCGACTGGGAATGTTGTCAATGCCGGCTTGACGGGAAGGAAAGAGTGAGGGAATGTATGAATGACAAGGTTGAAAGAGAGTGAGTGGGTGTGTGGAAGGAATGTGGGTAGCGAAAAGAATGTCGAGTCCGTCGCGTGGATGGATCCAAGGAAGAGCAGTGGCGGAGGGGAGCTTACTGTACACGGTGACCAGTGTATGGGAAGTATACCCCAGAGATGACGGGGAAGAGGTACAACAACGAGTGTGAAGAGACAGGAAGGAAAGAAGGAAGAAAGAGAAGAAAAAGAGACCGAGGGAAAGAAGAAACGAGAGGTGTTGGAGAAGGGAGAAAGAAGCAGCAGGAGAAGACGCCGATCGCACGGGACAAAAAGCTGTGGAGGAGCGAGCGACAGACCGCGCGCCGACCCAGAGATTTTGGCAGGATGTCTGGACCGTTGGCGATTGGGTCCGTACCATAGCAGTCGTATTGGAGCTTATTGGCGAGACGCAGGTAAGGACCATGACAACATTGTCCCATTCGTACACGGAAAAGCAGACGGAGAATATTACCCCCCGACGTAAGGTATGGTAGCTGGAAAGTCTCTGTCCGGGTGGCCACTGCCAAGCAACGCCCCCTCAGGCACATTCCTTCTGCCGCCTCTATGTGAAATATCGTTGCTTCCTCCCTTCGGGCTGCCCTCGAACCCTTAGCGGCACCAGGTACTCGCTACTCGTTGCGAGATTGCATGTAGAATACGAGTCGGCGACTGGCTGTCCCCATGTGGGCTAAGGTATGTTCCTTGCCAGAAAACCGGGAAATATGAAAGAAAATAGGTTGACCTCAACCCACCATATCATTTCCTCAAGCGGTTCGCTCCCAAGTAGCCGACTCTGGTGCCAAGGCCTTGCCTCTCCAGGAAGTCTTTGAGCCCCCCGCCCCGCCCGGGGATGCAGACCGTCCAATGCAGACCCCTGTTCTTGGACTATCGCACGCCGCTTTCCCGGTAGCTTTCAGGATGGGCCCGGTTGGTAAGGATTCCATGTGATTTGACGCAGCTGCAAAAGAGAACGTCTCTTTGCAGTGAGGGTTAAGCATCCGTAGGAAACCACTGGCCTGTGCTGGCATGACGTAATCCTCGGTGACCCTGGGCTCGATCGTGCCTCATCATCATGTCTTTTGCTTTTTTTTTTTTTTTTTTTTTCTTTATCTGGAAAAAGAAAACAACGCGTAAGTTGTCCTTCCGGAACAGTGAAAGTGCTCTGAAAAAAAATTATTATTGAGATTTCTCAGTTGCAATAGCACGCACGATCGAACAGCACAGAGTCTCGCATCACTCAAATAAGGATGGGATGGAGTGTAAAAATATATCATCACCAAATGACATCACAAGACATCACAACTTTGCTTCAGCACCCACAGAATCCCCCAACAGCTGCAGAACTTCCTTAACTGCAGCCTGTCCACGCTCAATGGCTCCATCCACAAATCCTCTCCACCCATCCGCCCAGTCGGCACTCGCAAAGACTACCCGACCATGAGGCTTCTGCAATTCTTCGAGATATCGCGACGCACCACCGGGGCCCCAGCAGGCCCAGACCCCCTTCGAATAGGGGTCATTCGTCCAGTCATGCGTCGCGTAAGCCTCGACCTCCGCAGAAGATAAGACATCCCGCCGGAACCGGGCGAGAATATGCTGGCTATCCGTCTTGTCCATCAGATTGCCATTATATCCAAACCCAATACACCAGGTCCCTAAGGGGACCGACATCTGCGTCCCATTGTGGTCTGAGAACGCGAACACGAAACTCGAGTCGCCATTTCCATCCGCTGTGTGAAACCACCCCGGTTGCGTGTTGCGCAGCTTGAAATGGATCTTCGCGCCTTGGTTGATATGGCCTGTTGCAATGGCTGCCTGACGAATGGGCGAGAGCGGCGGATTAAAGACCACATCTCCCAGACAGTTCCTGTATCGCTACTATTAGCCCAAGCAAGGCACATATATGAGCAGCCTAACAGGATCACCCACAGGGGAATAGTCGAGATGACCGACTTCGCCTTCAGGCGACGACCCTGGGTCGTCCTCACCACCGCACCCACCGCACCCTGGCTCACCTCCGTAACAGCTGTGCCAAACAGCGTATCCCCCCGGAAATCGTCCAAGATGGCCCTCGCTAGCGAAGTCATCCCCCCATTGCCCAGCTTATAAATCCCCGCCTTTTCAAACACACCTGCCATACTGCATCCACCCAGAACATACCACCGCAGCGCCTCCACAAAGCCGATTTCCTTTGCTGGCGCACTCCCAAACGTACTCACATTGGACTCAAACAACGCCCTTTCCCGGGCTGCAAACCCCTCTAATTGATCCAACCGATCCGCCACACTCAAGCCATCATACTGTCTCCACAAGGCCGGCTCCCGTAGCGGATCATGCGGGAACGGCATCAGCTCTCTTGCATCGAACCCATCCACCGTGAACACTCTCCTTGCCACCCTCTCCAACGCCTCCGCACTCCTCCTCACATCCACGATTTCCACATCCCCTCCAACCGACCGAAAAAACTGCTTTTCCGGCGCTAAAGTCCCGGCTGAGGTCTTCAAATACTTGTGTAGCCCATACCGCTGAAGCTGACTGTACACATGCGGTTGATCCCAGTGAACCCAGGCACCCCCCATCTCGATTTCCTCGCCTAGGACATTGGCCGTCCAGGTGCGGCCGCCGATACGGTCCCGGGCTTCGAGCAGGAGAATGGAGAGATTCCGGTGCGTACGGCTAAGGTCTCGGGCGGCGATGAGGCCGGTGAAGCCGGCGCCGATGATGATCACGTCGTATTGGGTTTTAAGGGCGAAGGGGTTGTCTTGGGTTTGGATGGCGGCAGCCGTGGGGAGGCCTTCTTGTTTGGTGGTTGGGGTCCAGAGGAAGCCTTCTTTTGTGCGTGGGAGTGGCATTGTGGTTATAGTTTTTGGTAGTCGTGGGGGGCTGGAACGGGAGTTAATTAATTGAGTGACGTGGACGGAGAGATAGGTAGGTGCGTAGTGCTTATGTATTGTTGATCGGTGGAACGTAGTGCCTTCGGTGAATAGGTAAGTAGGCATGGAGGGTCCCATATCCAACGCACTTTTTTGCCTATACGGGCAAGGATCGATCTCACCTTAATCCTACAAGATGCCAACCCCCGAGGCAACGCGGGAGCGGAACCATTCCGTATAAACCGCAATCTACTCCGGGGTAGGTACGTACTACATATAACAATACAACATAAATGGAACTGCAGTCCACTTGTAACGAGAAAGGCAAACGCATAATTGAGCAGCTCTAAACCAACCCGAGACAACCAGCGTAATGCAACGGACCAAACCATTCATACCATACCTACTCCCAGCATAAATCCGTTGTCTTCCAAAAACATCTGACGATATATTACATACAGTAGCCGTCCCAGAAACTCAAAGCCTCGCCCCAAATCCTCCCACCACACTTCCACGCAAGACCATAACTCCCCGTCGAAAACGTTATCGTGCTCCCGCGCGGGAAGAAGAACACATCTCCCGCCTTCACAGTCGCCGTGTGGCCGTTCTCGTCGCGGAGGTTGATTTCTCCTAGTATCATTGCAATGCATTAGTCTATGTCTCGTAACAGAAGACATGGGGGGGGGGGCATTAAGGAAAAAAAAGCGACGCACCCTCAATCATCACGCCAACTTCGTCGTACTCGTATTTGGGAGGAGTGGCCTCGGGGCCCTTTTCTATGCGGAACCAGGAGCCGACAATGGGGGTGGCGGTTTTGTCGGCTGTGGTGCCAATTGTGTCGGCTGGGAGATTGGTCTGTGTTAGTGTGTCCTTGGGAGGGCAGGTAATAAATAAGGTGAGGTACCAAAGTAGACGTTGGGGGTGCCGTTGAAATGGGGATTTTGAAGATCTCCGTTTTGCTCTTGATTTGGATGCCCATGTTGACAGTCAATTGGCTTAATAATTCTGGACAAGAGATTGCTCTCGAAGGATCAATGAATTGATAGGATTGTCTCCGTCGTTTACCTAGTTTACTGCTTTTATACTGAGTGTAGGGTTTTGTGTGAAGGCTCTGGCCAATCGCATAGCAGCGTTAACGCACTTTTTGTCCCAACTGGGACAGATCAGTGTCTCTGCACCCTCAGACAAAACCAGACCACCACCCTCAAGAAGTCCCAGATACAAGCGCTGATAATATGAAATCATAAAACAAGCGACGACCAGATATTACTTCATCCAAGAATCGTCTCTAGCTTCTCCTCCACCATAACCTCCGTCCACTGGACAAAGCCCTCCCTCCCAGATTCCCCCATAACAGCCCGCAAGCCAGCCCTATCCCATACCTTTTCAAGGATCTCCAATGCACGGCTGACGACGGCCATACCCACGTAGTCGTACACTGCCCTGAGGCGTTCGCGTGCGACCCGACGCCAGTACAGGCGTGTCGTTTCTTGGCTTGGTAGGCGGAGGAGCTCTGTCGCGAGGGTATCCCAGGAATAGCCGTTGATTTCAGAGGGTTGAATAATCGGAGATTTGTTAGTAGAAGAGTTCAAGACATCGCATGTAATAAATTGCAGAGTACTACCAGCGATAAGTAATGGGATAGTGAGGAGACAGGTTATGCCAGAGGTGCGTGGGATGGTTTGTATGATGGATAGAATGGCCGTGGCTAGAGCGAGGTGCCTATCTGCATTATTGGGGGGATGAGCATCCCCAAGGAGCTCTGGGTAGTTGCGATAAAGTTCCAGCAGAGTGGAAAGGCGATATATCTGGGCCGATTGCTGCAGGTGGCTGGGTGGAGTGAGCAAGTCGTCGGTATCAGCAATTTGATCGAGAGATGGAACCTTGTAATTTAGAACGGCTGCCTCCACCCGGCGAGCGTGAGCGATAAGACTGGTGTGGAGTTGTTGGTGGATCTCTATGTTCGAGCCGGTGATAGAAAGGTGTCGAAGGAGGGACCTTTGGCGGGATAGAGTGCCTGCTTTGGACAAGTAGATAAAGACTGCGGTGCAGATGCCGGACCAAGGGTTGGGGTGGATTGGGGTTGTCTCGGTTTGGTTGTGGAGTTGATCAAGATAGGCGATTGTATCAACAGACTGGTCGATTAGGAACGATGCGATTGCTTCCCAGTAGGCCATGATCCCGCTGATGAAGCCGATGAGTCGAAAGGTGGTGGGATCCGGTAGGGTTTGAATCCATCTTTTGAAGAGGATTCGGGCACCGTGCAGATGAGTGATGCCGAGTTGGGATGGTGTATGCCATGCCTAGGTAGAGACTGTCAGCATAATCTCGAAAAGGACGCAATAGTCAACTGGTGTATATACACACATCGGTCATTCCAAGTAGGATGCTGGCCAGTAATGCCTCGGTGAGGTTCTCCGATGACGGGCGATCCCCTTCAAATTTTTCTTCACCCCCTGCCTTAATGATTACACCGGTCAAGCAAGATATCGCTTTGGTTTTGTAGTCCAATGCCACCGTGGACATAGCCGATTCACTTGGCTTGGCTGAGAGATGAGCAGCTGACATGGATAGAACGCAATTGTAAATTACTGGATGCGAGCTCATCATACTTCCTAACTCAACACGCAAAGGATTGCGGTGAGAGTCAAAGCACGAGTTGATGTGGCATACATGCGTAAAGAAGTGTCGGCAAATGCGCGTGTCGTCGTCTTCATAAAGGGAAGTCAATGGGAATTTCGGGTCGGACCATTGCATGAGTAGACTCACTGAGTCCTCGTGACTCGGGTCTTCCCCCTGGCTGATCCCTGCTCCAGGAAAATCCACATCGGGATCCGGTACAGATGTAGATATTGAGAAGAAGATGTCGCTGGTCCCCTCTTCTGCAGGTACTGCTGAACCATTGGCAGTGAGATGGTCGGTAGAACCTGCAACTAAAACGCTTGAAGTGGGGTGAGCGGCCTCCTTCTCTTTTAGCCATGTAGGAGCCGCTGGCAGAAGTGATCTTGCCTTCCATTTATCATGGCGTTGCTCCACTGGTTCGACTGTTGGCTCATTGCTACAACTTCTAACTTCGTATTTGGATGACCATTTCAGTGGATGTTTGTACCCCGGACAGTTATAACCCCTGCGTGTGCACTGACTGCACTGGGGACTGCTTTCATCGCACTTGATTTTCTGTGTACGGTGTGTGTCAGCCCATGCAACTTCTAGAGTCGGGCTTGCTTACTCGCTGTTTACAACGCGTACAGCCACCTGTTGGGACAACCATAATCAGTCACGTTCCAAGCAGATGGAATATGCCACTCAACCTACTGCGTGATTTAAGCCGATTTCGAGGGATGGGACCTTTCCCTGACATGGTTGATGACCCTACTCACTCCGTGTCAAGCAAAGAGATCGTTGTTGATGAGGCTTATCCGACTGCCGTCTAGAGAGAAATGCGGGGATTGACTTTCCCCACCCGCGCAAGTGTTCCGCACATTGTCCTGTCACGAGAATCTGATATCTCTTATCTGCCCAGCCTGTAAAGGCAGGAGTTAAAGGGTGGGTCAGCAGGCCTCTGACCAAACCCGCTCTTGATCGGTTGGACTGAACCGTCAATGGGACCGTATCTTATTCCAACCTGCAGGTGACCGTTGACTGGAGATGGATTATCCTGCCAGCTGCACTCTTGGCCTCTAAGACAATCTTCTTGGTGGTGGTGATCTGTATTAACCATAAGGACAATCGGTGTTGCCAGTCCCATTCCATGGGCTGGACGATAACTTGCTGTGGGGTACGAGTCAGAATGCGACATCTTTCAGTAGGATGAATCAGTCTGCGTCTGCTGTTCCTGCAAGACGAGGTTCGCAGATAATGAGCAGAAATTCATTTTTTTTTACAGTAGGTGACGCTTGGGCATATACATCAATCTAGAGTAGTGTACTTGTTGGTTACGGAAATGTTACTCCTATACTAGCTATCTATCCTAGTATCCAGATCTTCTGGCTTCTACCCTTGGACCCTCATATACCTTCCGTCCCCTCCAAACCCAATATACACCGCTGAAAATTAGCACCCCACCAAAGATCAAACATGCATAGTTCATATTCACAGGCGTGACCGGTTGATAAGGTGGAAAGACCATAAACACGCTGGTGAATATCAAGTAAACCAATGCAAAGATATTGATCGTTACACCAAGGCAACCGAGTCCCCAGGGCCCATATATCAGAATCTCCGGTGTCGCTATACGACGCCAGAGGAAGAACCCAATCGGGAGGAAATATGACACATGAAGCCCGAACACGGCCAAGGAAAGAATCGCGTTGAAAGCCGTGGTTGAGCCGATATTGATCAATCCGAGAAGAGCTATAAGTACACTGGTTGCTAGGACGGACCGGACAGGGGGGCCGGATCGAGCGTTCACCTTTGAAAAGTACGATGAGAAGGGCAACGCTGGGCTCTATTAATTATTGGACATACTTGTGACCAAGAAGATAGGTGGCAAGCTCGACCTACCTCGATCACGAGCCAGCGACCAAACCATACGGGCTGTAGACGCTAACAGGGGAATAGTCGCCAGTCCAGCGGTCAGGATCAGCGTGCTGGTCATGGCAGAACTAGCCGCCGCACTTCCGGTCACACTGCGAAAGATTTCAATGATAGGGAATCCGGTGCTGCTATTAAGAGCAGCGTCCATATCACCCATGCAGAATAGAATCGCCAGCAAAAATGCGAAGCCAAGAACACCGTTGATCGCAATCGAGCCCAGCATACAATGTGGGACGGACAATTCGGGGTTTAGCATCTCTTCGCCAAGGTGAATCGCCCCATCGTAGCCTGTAACCCATGACAATGATCAGTTCTTCCATTGCCCTAGGGGAAGAAAGTCCTGCAACTGACCAACGAGTACATAGCAACTCGAAAGCATGCCAACGCACCAAGGCACACCATTATTCTCCCACCCGGTATTGTTCTGAAAGAAGGTGAATACGAAGCTAGCGGATTGCTTCGCGGACGAACATGCCCAGATGGCCGCAAAATTCCCTATAAATGCGATAATGTGGGCCAGCAAGGAAGCACTTTCAATGATGAATACAAGGCGCGATCCCCAAATATTGACTAGTGCGCCAAATCCAACCAAGGCCCAGTAGAGCAGCGTCCCATGCCATCTTTCAGGCTGGTAGCTTTCATAGTTGAAAACAAGAAGACCTTGGATCATTGTGGCTGCAAGGAAAGGGGCGCTAGCGGTGAATGATACCCAGCCGAAGGTTCCTACGGCATTGTCTTTGTCAGTCTCAGCGCGTGTGAGGTGCTGCCACGGACGTGGTCTAACCTATCCACCCAACACACCAGCTAAGAATGTCGCGCCATCTTTCTGGTGCCATGTTGGCGATGTAATGATATTGACCCCCTGCTGTGGGGTACCTGCGATTATATCAATTCAATGTGACCTTGAGACAGAATCAAGACATAAGCTCGTACATAGAGGCCATTTCAGCCAAGGAGGCTGCTGTTGCGGTAGCACCACATGCTGCCACTGAGAAATTCGGTCAGGCAGAAGCGCACGAAGCTGTTCTTCTGCAACTTACAGAGGAACCCGTATACCAAAGAAACTGAACCCCCGCTAACTAATCCCGATACCATGATACTATTCCAAGCCCTGAGTATTTGTGCCACCAAAAGAATATGGAAGGGGTTGTACCTGGATAGAGCTTCCCATGTTGCCATGAGCACAACAGCCATTGAGAGAATAATAAGCCGAGAGAAGCCTCGCTATACGAGAAACGAGCTCGTTAGCTAAATATCCTCGTAAAATGTTATAATCAAGTTACTCAAGTACCTTGAGCTCACGAACCTCGCCAAAATTAACCCCTTTAGGTTCTTCTCCTCCATCTGGAATCGATGGGGTGTTATCGTAACTCGTTTTCTTCATTGAAGATTCCATAATGGTTTTTTTTTTTTTTTTTTGTGTTGAATGCAAAGAATCTTCTGTGCACCTATGCATCTAGAAGGACCAGGCAGAGAGACTGAAGCAAATTCCATCTTGACTGTACGGGGGTGATTTATACAAAGCCACCATCCGAGGAGATAAGCCTCGGAATGATTTCCGCGACCCAACCTCAGATGTCAGATAAGATGCACCGATCCTGCCATTCATGATAACTACTAGATTACTGAACAATGCTGCAACTCGGGATTAGCCAATCGCACTTTTTGACATGAAATGGTTTAGCGCTCCTGTGCGGGGTGTCAAGACAGCGAATCACAACCAAATGCGAGACTAGGTACGCACTGGCCCCCCGCAGTTGGAAACTATATTGTGGCAAAAGAAAATTAATGAACATTGATATTGTGCTGCGGGAGATCGTATCGGATTTATTCTCTTTTGAAAAATAGAGAATGCCGTAAGTACCTAGGTTCTCTTTGGTGCCCGATATATAGCATTTTACTTTCCAAATTTCCAATTGCTGAAAATCAAAGACATAATCGCCAATCAAGATGACCGTTCCCGAGTATAGTTATAATGGCAACAGTGTTGCTTATATTGACGCCCGCGTGTATACCGTCGATGAGAGAAACCCATGGGCCGAGGCCTTCATCGTGTCCGCACCTGGATATTTCACGGCAGTGGGAAGCAACACCGAGGTTCTATCGCTAGCACAGCAACACGACGTTACCGTCCGGAATCTACATGGTGTATTTATCATGCCAGGAATACACGATGCACACACCCATCTACTACACGCCTCCATGCAAAAGCTCAATGAAATCGACATTGGATCGAACAGTACACCCGATACCATCGTGGAAAACCTTAAGAAGGGTCAAAATGCCTGTGCCTGTGCCTATGCACATGTTCGGGGCGACTGGTTAATAGCCAACTTTTACGCAGGCGATAACTTTCCAGATGGCAAAATAGACCACAAATACCTCGATGATTCTTTTCCTGATCAGCCAGTGATCATTCGTGATATATCCTGTCACAATATCGTCTTGAATACTGCCGGTCTCATGAGAGCTAGTTATGATATTGAGGCAAAAGAGAACCCTTCAGGGGGTGCATACGTGCGACGGCCCGATGGAAGCTGGACGGGAGAGCTTGTAGAATATGCAACCGCAAGGGCGTGGTGCAATCTACCCAAACCACCGATCGATTATGTGAAAGAAGCTCTGCAGTACGGCATCAAGATGTCTCATCAACATGGCATCACCTCTGCCCAAGAGGCTTCGGCCAATTCGATCTACCTCCAGGCATTACAGGAGCTGGAGAGTGAAGGTCATCTTAACATGAACCTTTTCACACATATTGTCCATGCGCCGGAGACATTTGCAGAGGAGAGTCAAGAGAGCCTACACTGGCTGATCGATGTGGCCCACACCTTTCACTCCGAGCACGTGGACACTCGGTTCGTAAGGTTTTGGATGGACGGCGCACCGACTCCTCCACATTTCACTCACAGTGGCCTGGACCAGGATGGTTGCCCTGATGAGCGTCATCTGCTGATTGACGCGGACATCTTGTTCACAGCATTGTCCCAACATGATTCAAGAGGGTTGACCTGTAAGATCCACTGTGCTGGTGAAGGGTCTGCCAGAAGGGCGTTGGATGTACTAGAGAGGGTTCGAGAAACAACCCCGAGGGGCCACGGCACGAGCTAGCGCATTGCAACGCTATTCACGAAGGTGATTCAAACCTAGCCCATGGACATAACTTCAGACTGACATAAATGGCTTCTCTCTTCTCCAGATGACATTCTCCGAATGGCACGACTCCGCATAACGGCTGAGATGTCGCCTGCTTTGTTTCATGAGACTAGTCTCACCCAAAACTTCCCTCATTTCAAGTGGCCTTTTAAGGCACTTCAAAATGCGGGAGTCCATGTGACTGTGGGTTCGGACTGGATTATGCCGCCCACCCCGGAGGTCTTTCCTGCATTGGCTGCTATTGTAGAAACATTGGGTACTGATCCAGGTAGAACGGCGAAAGAGACGGGAGGGGAGAAAGTTTGTCGCATGATCACGTTGTTCGGCGCGGAGGCCGTAGGTAGAGAGAAGGAGAGTGGTAGTATTGAGGTCGGGAAGAAGGCGAACTTCATTGCAGTGGACCGGGACTTGAGTCGGGGTGAATTTGCTGAAGCGCGGGTGTTGAAGACCTGGGTTGAGGGGAAGCTGATGTACGTCACTCCGAGTGATCAATAGTTGCCTCACTCCTCAGGCCACCTAATCCGGCCGTCCTGACGATCGGCGGCGATGATTGGCGGGGAAGGGTTGTTTACGGCACCCACCAAACAGGAACGAACGAACGACGTTTGTCTCTCACACTACTGCTCCTTTTTAACCTCCTACTCGCGACATTCCTCTGCCCTTCATAGTCTCACTGCCTTGTCCTCTATCCAACCATTGATCTCTCACAATTTCACGCTCTCCCATCCTATTCTGCATTCCCTACTTTTCTAAGTTATTTCTTATCTCTTTAACTTCACTTTACTAACGACAGTTTTCCTCATAGGTCTGCCACATTCATATCAGCCAGGCTGGTACTTAGCTTGGTAATAGTGCCTGGGAGCTGTATATGCTTACACTGCTTTTTTTGTGTCCCCTCTCTCCCGCACCTTAGTCGCTCAACAGCTTATTATGCATGATCAAGGTACCTTCTTGAACATAGCTTAAAAGCCGACGGTCGCGTGGACCCAGCAGCTATGGAGGGCCTTAACAAGGGCGGTTCATTTAAAACCTTCTCCGAGACTAGTAACGGGAAATATGTCCCCCGTACCCTCTTCATTAATCTTGATCCCTCGGTAGGTAGCCCTGGTAATACATGGGCTGCAGTACTGGAACCTGTTAGAAATCTAACCGCCGTAGCCTATTAATAAGATCCGTACTGGTGACTACCACAACCTGTTTCATCCCGAATTATTGATTAGCGGTAAGGAGGATACCGCCAATAACTGTGTATACAGGGTGTCGCATGGGGGAAAAGGCAGACTTACTAACACTTGATAGATGCTTGTGGATACTATATAATCAGAAAGGAACTTATTAATAATGTTTACGATCACATCCATCACATTGCTGGTACGCCTTATCTATGTTTAAACGTAGACTTACTACTAACTCCCCTAGACAATTGCGCCTCTCTCCAGGGTTTCCTGATCTTCTACTCCTTTAGTGGATAACCATGGTTGAAATGGCCGTTGAGAAAGTAAGTTATGTTACGCTGGGATCCAACAGCTGATCAAATTATGAGCCAGAAGATACGTTCCCCGTGATGTTGTGGCATTTTGGCGGCATGAGGCATATTCTTTAATCATTCAGTCGTCAAGCTTTTCCAGGTTCCCGGGTTATGTGCAACCCTCTTCCCGCGTTAATCATGGAAGAGCACCTAAGAGCATGTCAGTATTATCCTTATTAACAGAATCGACGCAACAATGGATAGAACTCCCTGTAGGAGGATGCTTCACGCCCTCCTCTTCTGCTTCTTCTTCGCTGGGTAACAATTTTCGCCACCGTGAAATTACACCCAGTTAGCACCTATCGTAAGTTTCCAGTCTATAGAGATCTGGAAACAGGTGGGTTTACCTCTCCTCCGTGTTTGCTACCCCGAATTTTAGTGGAAGCGTGGTCTCCTGGCTGGATAATCTCGCCGTGCCCATCTTTAATATCATCCATATTGTTGGCGGCTAGAATGTAAGATTTCGTTATGAGAATATCCACGTCCTAAATATAATCGTAGACGCCATAGATGATGATGTGGTCGAACAGCTTCCTGATAGTCAAGACATGATGGTTGAGAATTCGCGGACCTCGAAACCAAATGCGTCGGGCACGGACGTCGAGGTTGTGACCATTTCAAAGTTTTAAGACCCTGTTCTCTTTACATTAGGTGTTCTAGACCTCAATTTCCCATTTGCACACATACGCACAACTTTTCTACAAGTTCTTAGTGACGATGATATTGTGAGTGATGATTAAAATTTGAGAAGCTTATATTTGGAAAGGGAAAGTTTCCGATAACCTCGAGAATAGATGAGCGGATTCTGGCCCGCATGGAATCGCAGTCTCGCTATAGAGAGCCAAGGAGGCTTTCGAGCCACATCAGACTTATGTCAGAGTGATTGAAGGCCAATCGGGATTTACGGTCGATGTATACAAGCCAAAAGGGACAGCAAAACAATACTCGTAGACAAGGGACAACAAGCCCCGGTGTAGGTCCAGAGATCACAATCATCAGGAGCTCTGTAAAAAGAATCTACTGATAACAGTCATTATATCCGTGGCCCGACACCCAGTTTGGCCAAACTGTTGATCATGAGGTACGCTTAAAGACAGCGAGTGGCGGGCGGACCTTATTATGATCCAGACTAGTACACTTGAAGTAACCGTCTGCGGAATGCGGGATACTCACCGCAGTGCTCTGCAAGAGGCAGTCACTCGACGCGGGTTGCTGTTTCCAACATCCGTCGTGCCTTCAACAACGGTCGCGGGGACTTCTCTCCTCGGTAAGCATTGCTGCAACCAGATGCTGTTTGAACTGGACCAGGCGAGAGATAGGTACGTCACGGTGACGAGGGTTAATGCTCACAATAGTCCTCATGAGATCATCGATGGTCATCGACTTCCGAGGCGAAACTAGGATTCAGTTAGCTTCGTCTCCAAGAAGTCGGAATCTCTCGGGAGAAAAACTGATAGCATGATGGCGATTAGCTTTTCGCTCGTATCACGTCACAATGACTGAACCCCAAACAGAACCTTGGCAATTGTCAGCAGCCGACGCGTCGGCTTACTTTAGAACATTTAATTAGAACTTCTGATCTCCGATAGATCTTGAGGAAGCGTTCACGCTTGCGCAAATTCAAAATGGTATATCGTCCACTTGGTTCCACTCGCCCTCTCAAGCAATTGGAAGTCTCTCTTAACCCAACGACGCCTGATATCTCATTCACCCTTCTCCATGGCGGCTCGCATTATCGATACTATCAGAACGGATCACCGAGAGATCGAGGACTACTACAGCAAAGTTCTCAATGCCATCTCGGATAAGGAAAAGGTGCAATGGCAGAATCTGTTTACCTGGGAATTAGCCCGCCACTCTATCGGCGAGGAACTAGTTGTGTATCCCCAGTTTGAGAAAAAACTCCTTGATGGTCAAGCTTTGGCAGACAAAGACCGTAACGAGCATCAGTCGGTAAATTAACCTTAGAGTCCGTCTTCCTGGCATAGTTCGCTAACAGTTTAATCTAGATCAAAGAGAAACTGAAGCAATTCCAAAATATGAAGCCTTCCGATCCCGAGTTTGAACCAACCATCAAAGCCTTGATGCAGGATCTTTCTGAACATATCAAAGAAGAGGAGAGCCAGGATCTCCCAAAACTGGAAGACGCCCTAACCAAGGAGGAAAGCGAATACTTATCCAAGTCTTTTGGCAGGACGAAGATGTTTGTGCCATCGCGTTCCCACCCCAGCGCTCCTGACAAGCCTCCCTTCGAGACTGCGATTGGACTTATGACTGCCCCAATCGACCATCTGGCTGATCTGTTTCGCAAATGGCCCCACACCTCTGGCATGCCCAATCCATCGACGAAGTAACCTACTGGCTACTCTTCGCGCGGCCAGACATGTATATGGCGTCAATGGAGGTATGATTATACCTCCACTATCACTGGGACGTGCCGCATAATCTTGCCGCCCATAGAGTCACCTTTTCTCGGTCAAACTAGAGCCTGTATTTTTTGTTCGAACATCAGAAAGGGCATATATTGTATCTTGGCTCTCTTACACTGCTTGCTTCGTCGGGGCCTTTACTTCTCCCTTTCTTTTATTATCCCACTCCATCCGTTTTCTCCTACGAATGGCCTCCAATTTACGAAATAGCTACCCCGAAGTTAAAAAAATACTATAGCCGATAAGTTTCGGAGAACTAATGTCACGATCCTGACTTGACGGTACTGCAAGAAATTAGGATGTTGTCGAGGTTATCCAAAACAGGAACGGCGCTCTCGTTAGTATGATGTGTGTCCTCACGCCGTTTGGACTAGCACCGCTTAATAGTCTTGGTGTTTCCGTGTTGCCAATTACTTTTCTGCGCTCGGATTTCCGTTGGTGTCAAGGTCAAAGGATAATTAAGCTTTAGTTTTAACTACTACCGCACCTTATCACCTGACGACCGGCCCCACCTGACGAGCGTTTTCCGCCTCAGCGGCCATATAGAAATTGAAGCCATACAACCACATACAATTCAAATTAGATAGAACTTTTTAAGCGGAGTAAAACACATATAGAAATGAAGCTGTACAGGCCTTCTTTCAATCACGAAAGCGCTGTGGGAGGCGGATTTGCCTACCTCTGCGATTAAGCGTTGCAGGTGCCTCATTAACAATCTCAACGCCTACAGGGGCGATAACAATCGATTTTTTCGCTTTTTTGAAGTGCTAGGGGGCCTATTCCTGCCTCGTTGAGCCGAATTGAAGTCCTTTTGAAGCTGTATATCAGCCTGCTTAGCGAGCTGATCATCCTGCTTTTTACACGTCTTTTCCTCTGCTTCACGAAGCCGTATCTCCTTATTTAGAGCATGAATTCACTTATTCTCTTCAACTAAAAGCCTTTTTTCCTCTTTCTCCCGCTGCTTATAAAGCCTTCTCTCTTCTTTTAAAGCTTTAGCAAGCTGTATAGCTTTAGTTTTTTCTGTTTAAAGATTACAAACTTACTGAATCTTTTTAAAAAAGTAAAGTACTGTATAACTATCTTCAGAAGCTCCTAATTCAAATAAAAGAGGCTTTCTTTACTGACACTTCTTTTTTTTTTGGAGAAGCACTTCTTCAAGGCTTTAACAATATAGTTTCAAGATAATATTCTCTGTAGAGAGAGTATATATTATAGAACTTAGTTTTTTAACTTTTTAATTATATAAATTAGTAATAGTATTTTTAAAAAGTCTTTTAATCTTTCTTTAATCCTCTGCACCTAGTGCTGAGTGAGATAAGCTATTAAATAAAGATCAGTTATTATTATTTTAATTGAATTATAATAAAACAATCTCAGGATTCAGAGGTTAAATACTGACCTATTTCTATAAGGAATCAATATTTTTAGCTGATAAAACCTTCTCCCATAACAGCCAAAAGAGATGGAAAAAATCTCTTTTAGTAGTATAATAAAGGTCTTGAGATTAAGCAAAGAATGCCCTAATTCTGTACTGTATACTGTAGAGAGAGATCTGAAGATTCCAATATTAAGCAGCTGCAGTAAATATATAGAATAAAGCAGATAAATTATTAAAAAAATCTTATTTACTTCACAGTATTTAAAATACTTTATATTGATATGAGATCTATAACTATCAAAAATAACAAGTCTTTAATGTCTTCTTGCCTTCTCTTTTATTTTATAATCAAATATATCTCACAATCAAGTATATCCTAGCTCATCATTTATCCATCCAGAAGGTGAAGATGCAAAAAAGCAAATATATAGGTCAGGGTTGAAATTCTGAAGCTATATATCTTAAAGCTTTAAAGAAACAGCTTGGTATATAAGCCCTGGAGATAGCAAGGTCCCATCTGCACAAATACAGGCAATTGTAGTAATCCATTCGCGATTCCCATCTTGAAGCCACTGCTTTAAGCCTTTTTCAAACAACTGCTTAGAGAAGATCCTCTTTACCTTACTGAGCACTCCAATCATAAAGCCTTTCTCATCCATATTGTAGATATCTTCCTGACAAATGTCATATTCTTGCATTTTGCAAGTCAAAAGTTCAAAATATAATGCATATCTCCACGCTGAATCGGCTCTTTTTCGAGATGAATCAATTCCAGTAGTATAGCGAGAAATAAGTTTATTGCTATATTGCTTCAAAAATTGACCTGGCCACAGTTTTCCTGGTTGCTTTCTACTTATTTTATAAGCAAGATTTTAAAGTATTTTAAATAGAATATCAAGTCCTTTTTTACTTAATCTATTGGTATTAGAAATAAATACTTTAACTTGATAATTATTAAGAAGTTATTGTCCTCTGAATACTGTGGAACTATTTTATTAAAGTTATTCAATTAATATTTATATTTTTTAGTAATAGAAGTAAAATTAGATTATTCTTTAAATTTCAGCAATTCTAGCTCTGTAATTGCCTTGTCAATTAAAGCTATATTAATAGAGATATAGTTTTTTAAAAATATTAAGAAAGTTAATTAAACTTAAGATTTTAATTATCAGGTGAGGCTGCTTATTAAATAATAAAATATAATAGTTTCTACTTTTTTTTTACTCTTTAATTAAAGCAGATAAATATTTTATAAAGCAGAAATACAGCAGCTATTTAAATTCAGTATAAATTTTTTAACTGTCTCTACTAGATATTACTGGATTTAATTATTCAGAAATTAATAATAACTAGAGAATTATAGACTGTTAACTGATTATAATTAATTTATAATTTAATTATCAGAAGTAATTGAAAGTTCTCTACTAAATATATTAATAAGGTTATAATAATTAAAATAATTATAATATAGTAAATATCTTTAAATCTAGAATAATTTATTTTCAGATTATCTCAGAATAATAATATATTAAAATCCGGGTAAATCTTTCTAGATTATTTAATTATAGAATAGAGACTACTTAAATTCAGAAACTAGATTAAACAGCTATAAAATTTCTATATATATTTATACAATAAATATATAACAGTTTATATTTTGGTTTATATCTATTGTATATTTTAATATTTAAATAATAATTATCTATATTACAATATTTTATCTACTATATACTTGCTTAGTATAGATTAGTAATAAATATTTATAGATACTACTACTGTCAGTATATATATATATATGTATTACTAGCTGAAGAGAGTAGTTAACTTTATAAATTTATTTTATATATAACTG
>ML742147.1:0-73345 GCA_009193465.1 Aspergillus avenaceus | reverse complement strand
AAAGGGGATGGTTTTCCTTTTTCCTTTTTTTTTTTTTCTCCAAGGTTTTTTGATTGTCTTATTTTGTTCACAATCGGATTGGAGGGAGGCTGATATCATTATGTGCCAGTTGCTTGAAACTCGGTCAAGATTCGCAAGTTATCGGGGGTTCAAGTTCAGGGTAGATAGAGTGGATTGTCATCACATCATAAAGGCCCACCTTAAATCATATATATTGTATAGATACCCGAAATTCTAGAACGCGAATACGAAAGATGGATAAAAGATGGACATGTCACTACCAAGATATCTATGATATAATTGAACTCCCACAGGGAGGATGTAGAGTACAGGTAATCCAAGAAAAAGACATAAGAAAAACAAATCTGCGAACACAGATCAATCGACGGGGTCCTCCTCGAGGAGCGTCTTGAAACTGAAGGGAGCGAATGGTATACCTTCACCCATGAAATGTTTGCTCATGGCCTCGACCCAGTGCAAACGGAGTGAGTGGAGCATAGCGCTAGTACCCTCCATGACACAAAGGATAGCAATCGTCAGCGTGAACCACAAGTAAAACGTGACAACGATCATGATGACACGCAAAGTAGGAGATTCCTGCTCGAAAGCACCACCGAGGGTCATGGTCCACAGGACAATAGAGAGCTGTTGATGAGCTAGGGAAAGAGCCCACAGACGCAAGTAAGAAGCAGTGTGAGAGATACAGTTCAGGCAAAATTCAATAGTGTGAATGACCTGGTGGATCATGATCTCTGAGAAATCGAATTCCTCGTGTTCTTCCTCTCCCAGATCCTGTGCAATCATGGCAACTCCTTCCCCTTCGCTTGCCATGCTGTCACGACCACCACCGAATCCTCCATTCATATCGCCGTCGTCTTCGAGTGCACTGACCCTTGCCTGCTCGCCAAGACCTCTGTACCCATGGGCACGAGCCTTGTTATGCTCCCAGCGGAGATAAAGAGGTTTGAAGAGAAGCATGACGGGGACCTGAATGACGGCTAGGAGCAAAAGGATAACCTGCACGGAACTTTGACCCGGGTAGAGCTGCTCCTCAACTGTTCCTGGCGAGAGGAACATGAAGATAAGCATATTAAGTAGACCTGGGGGTGACTGTCCCTTGGCCTCCCAGTCAACAGACCACTTGTAGATGATGGTGAGAACAAGGTAGCCAAAAATGGACTGGAAGAAGATCATGCCGGGAATGAAATTGCCGATAACATCGACCTTCGACTTAAAATGACGAGCATTGACATATTGCAAGCAAAGTGCATAGGTCATCTGTTACGTAGTCAGTGTTTAGCACAACAGGATCAGGCGCCAAATCAAAACTTACATGTGTCCAACCAAGCAGGATACTCATCTTCATCTTCAAACTGTTCGTGAATAGCAGAGAGTTTTCGGCCTCGTGCCAATTCCAGTCAAGTCCGAAAGGAAAGCGGTAACCATCCTTGAGCGACGCCTGAACAGCCTGCCCAGGCTGAATATTCTCAGGCCATTTCCATTGACTCGCAAAAACGGTGAATGATTTCGAGAAGATATCGTTATAAATGAGACCAGTGTACATAGAGAACAGACCCATCATCAACATAATGTAACGACCATAGAATGCCATGTACGTTAGCTCATCCAGCTTGGTTTTCTGCAGCTTTCTTTCCCAGAAGATCATTGCAGAAGCACACATAGTCATGAGAGCGCCGTGGCCAAAATCACCAAACATGACAGCAAACAAGAAGGGGAAGGTGACGATGGTGTACAACCCAGGATTGGCTTCCGAGTACTTGGGGATACCATACGCATTGACAATGGTCTGGAAAGCCTCTGTGAACTTGTTGGTTCGGACATAAGTGGGCGGTGTCTTGTTGGTCTTGATCTGGTTGACAATAGTGGGCACTGTCAAACCAGCCCGGTCGTTCACGTCTTGTAAGGTTGACTTGATCAAAGGCAATGAATTTGTCGGGCACCAAGCCTCTGCAATTAGTGTCTTTCTGGCTTGATCATAAGAGAATCGATTGAGTGTGTCGTAGACGGATTTCTCCTTCCTAACAATGATCATCCAGGCTGCAAGGGAGCGGGCAATCTGTGTGAGTTCCGCATCAAGAGTATTCTTCGTGTTGCGCAGAACATTGCCTACATCGCTCAAGCGAGTGTTTACTTCGTGGATCTGGTCACGTCGCAACTCACTGTTCTCATCGACCCCGTACAAGGAAGCACCAAGCGACTCAGAAATTTTCCTGATCTTCGCGATGATGTTTTTGCCGTGGGCGAAGATAACAAAAACGTTCTTGTGGGACTCCTCGTTGGTTGTCGGGTCAACAATCGCCTCAGGGATCTCCGACTGGTTCATGTACAAGTTACCACGTAAAGTTCGCCAAAGGATACGCTCAAAGGCTCCGATACGGTCCCGCGGGATTACTCCAGAAACGAACCCGATGTTCATCTCAAGGAAGGATTGTTGACCCGGTGCTTCGCCGTTCTGACCTCGGTGAGGCTGCTGCTCAACATCACGGAGAAGAGGAGCTTCGTCGTTATCGAATGACTGGCGTATTTCCTCCGTGTGGCTGTGTGCGCGGTCGAAGAAGCCGCCAGCTTCTCTCAAAACCCACCGCCATTCCGTAAGTTCCACTTGACGTTTCTTCAAGGTCTCGTAACTATCGTTGAGCGAAGCAATTCTCTGTTCCAAGCTTTCACTGCGTTCGGCGAGCTCATCGATCTCCGATGCTAGGGGGGCAGCTAATGTATCCGTGAACTCAGAAGAGGATCTGATCGGAATCCCTGCTTTGTCCATTTGAGAATGGAAATAATCTGTACAATCAAAATCGACGTTAGTGTCTCACTCCTGGGCCCTGAGAATAGTTAATGCAAGATATCCATACGTAACTGCCGTTCTACATTGTCCAAGCGACGGATCTCCTTGGTAAAAGTACGTTGAAAAGCGTTCGTATCGGGATTAAGCTGTTGACGAGACGATACAGGTTAGGCTACCATCGCGTTGATTTATAGGAGGATCGATCTAGAACTCACGTCTCTAAACTGAACCTGACCGAGCTCTCCCAAAGCACTGACAACCTCTCGTCCGATTTCATTGGCGATGTAGAGCTGGGTCAAGCTCATATCAGACGAGCGGAAGAAGGTGTCCCTCGGAGCCATGGTGAAGGTGAGCCTGCTTCAAGCAGATTCTTCCCACCGCAGTAACAAGGGAAGCGCAGTAGCGCCAACTTTTGGCTGATAGCAAGAAGCTAAGATAATGATAAACCTCCTGAGCGTGGAAGATGGTGAAGTGAAGGAGCTTGAACCATTCACGCCCCTGGGGAACCGGTGACGATGAGCTTCGATTGCGGGAGAGCCGAGAGCCGCGTGGCTCCCCGATCACATGATTTATCGATGCTTATCTAATGCCTTTATCCATTACGTTGTGAACATACATAAATGCATATACAAAACAAAACAAGCAAAAGCCTGACCTTCCTTCTAATTAAAATGAATTAATTACCTCAATTGCTAATCACTTCGGTTTCTCTTTCTGGTTGTCCAACGCTTGTACACACTATGGTATATGTCTTATAATCCAACAATGCCACCCAATTTTCCTTCCTACACCTACCAAAGAGTCCATAATAGTATAAAGATGCGTCCAAGTGAACCAAAGCCGTCACCCATGCCTTACTTCCAAGAAATGAGTTAGTTCGGATACTACCATAGGCAGGGAAACTATTTCCTCGAAGTATGCTCCACGGTTAAGCAAAATAGCTCTTCCAAAGTACACCCGAGAGGTCTTCAAGCTGATCCGATGTGAATGCCTAGGTCAAAAGTTAATTACCCTATCAAACCCGGGGGTGTTGTCAACAGGATGCAGTTACTCACCTTCGCATCAATATGCCACGTATCTTGTCTTGTTTTCTTGAATTCACTGATGATGGACTTGACGCTGGAACCCACAATGCCTGGGTCATTTGCAGCACGAACACTTAATGTAGCCAAGGCTTCAGGCATCCATATTGGTGGTGGGCTGTCATATGGGAATGCCTGGATTAACGCACCGAGTCCCAAAACTGCCCCGTGCCTGGTAATGACGAGCCGGGTATGCTCGGGAGTTGGGGTGCCGGCCCCGGAAGAAATGGGGGTGGATAAGCCGGATCGAAAGTTTCTCGGTCGCTTCGGGAGAGGATTTTCGATCAAAGTTTTCGAGAATCGTTGCATGAAGCGGGTCACCATCTCTTTGCGCAAGAATACCGGCGAGCAACGAACCATTCCAGACAAGGTAGCGGATGCACCAGCCCGCACTTCGTGCTGAGGGTCTTCTAGCATGCTCGCCACGCATTCAAATAACTTGTCACGATCAGCGCCAGAAAGAAGGAATAGACGACGGAAATATATAATTTGGATATTGATCATAACACGCAGACGCTGGTGCCATGAGGTTGACGTCTTCCCTATGTGGATGAGTGACTGGATGAACTCGGAATTTTGCTCGGCAGGATAGGGGATATTCGGTAGATGCCGGAAGACATGATATGCCAGTGATTGGAGTTCTGGATCCTCCTTCACGTCCATCATATGCAACAGCTGTCCTGTGAACACATCTGGGAAGAATGGAACCAATTGCGTACACTCATAAGAGGAAAGAGTGGAGTCGAGCCAAAGCAAAACCGTCTTACAACCCGAAGTATAGGATGATGGCGTTTGCTGACCTGGGGTCCTTTCGTGCCGCCAATTTTCAATTTGATCGAAGATGGTACGAATCATCTTTGTGAATTCATCAGTCGGCTGGTATGGGTAAGTGCCCACTGATGATGTTGACTTCTGCGCTGCAAGGAGACTTTTCACGTCGGGATACGATTCATGGTACCGCGTGCGATAGATTGTCGCAAGTGTTTGGCCCATTGCCTCGCGGACACCCTTGTAAGGATGATCGAGATGTGAGAGGAAATCCTGAACAATGGGCTTTTCAAGCTGGAAATGCCATCCTGCATCTATGATGGATTGGTGAAGCAGATTGATCTTGGAACTCTCTTTAAACGCAGCATTTGTTGCCATGTCCAGCCTAAAGCTTGCAAGCCAATCAACCAAGGGCCAGGCTCGTCGTGGGTCTCGACATTGAAGGATCATATGAAGGAATGTTGTCCAGTAGCCAGAATTTTCCGGCGTCAATCCATCAGTAAAGATCTTTCGCACAATCGGGAAAGCGTATTCCCAAACCAAAGTCCGGTTCTCTACACTTGAATCGGTGACAGAGCTTACTAGGGCACCAAGAATCTCTGCGGTCGCTCTGTGTTGGTGCTTATCACTGCCATCATCAAAAACAGCTTCAACCTCTTCTTGGATGTCCTTGAATGTAGCGGCAGTAAGGCCGTCCCGAAGCATCAATTCGAAGGCGTAGAGAAGCATCATGGCGCAGGGCATGCGGAACTTGTCAGCGGAAGGATCCCGTGGCTCTTGTTTCAAGTACATGAAGAACTTATTAAACCATTCTCGGTTGAACAGTTTGCCCATATTCGCCCGCACTTTCCACTCAACTTCATCATACTCAATGTCACGTTTGACATTTGACTTGTAAGCCGGCATGCTCTCTGACCACACCAGCCATCCTGGGAAGTCATGGTCTACATAGTATTCTGCTTCTGGCTTGGCAAAGCTTGATAAGTACTCCTCTGCCCAACCCTTTTCGTGTCTCTTGGTAGCCACATTGATTTTAGAGGGGAAATGCTGATGGCCCAAGATGTAATTCTTATAGTCGTGATTGCAGATTGCCCGGACATCTACCATGGTAAACAACGCAATGAGAGCTTGGGAGTACATTCCACGCAGACCAGGGTGGTCGTCGATGGACCCTTGTGTCACGAGGTCAATCAGGTTTTCGCTTGCCACGTAGTCAAACCTAAGGCCCATAGTTATTACGATGGTAGCTGCTCGGCTAGCAACTTTCCAATGAGACACCCTTGCGAGATTGACTAGTTCTTCAGCCAGATCGGCTTTCTTCTTCTCGATGAGAGCTCGCTTGTGACTAATACTCGAGCGCCTTTGCGAAATCTCGTCTTGTACATCCTTCTTCGGGGCAATTGCCTCAACGATGTTTCGATCAAGGATCGCCATCCTCTCCATAGAGCGGCCATAGTCCATGATCTGGTAAACCGCGCCCGAGCAAATTCTCTGCACGGATGGTTTATCTACAGCACTTGCGTCGATGAACGTTCTAACTAGAGCGGGTGTGTACTTCCAATGCCGCCCGACGGTCTTTGCGACGCTGCTTAAGAGCAAGGAAAACAATGCGCCCTTGATTCGCGCATGGTCATTCTCCCTAATACCCTTTTGCAAAGCCTGTAGTAGGGGAGGAACAACAAGAAGACGAGAACCCCAAACAGCCTTGAGAGCCGATTCACCTGCACTCTGGGCATTACGTCGAGTCTCTGTATAGAGGGAAACACAAGATTCTGCGATGTCTAATAACAGAATCTCGTCTAGTTGAGACCGCCTCCGAGGTGCCGCATTGTGCCTTAGCCTCTGCAAATGATACACGTTGGCTCTCCGGACCAACAAGGGACGGGGGTAATCTTTGCGGATCCCACTCATCTTGTAAGGTTGAGTGTCCGCAGCATAGAGACGTGTTACCCTATCGAGGACATGGGCAGATCTCTCAATGCCAACGTCGACAAACCATGACCGGTACGCCGAGTACAAAGCACTAAAGCAGGGTACATCATCTTCTTGCTTGTCGGTCAGGAATCTATGTACTTCATGAAGAACCCAGCCTGCTCGCTCCCGGATATCGTGAATAGCGGTATACATTTGGTCAGACTCCTGCAGAGGGTAGCCGGTGGGGTATGTGAAGCTTTCTCTGACTGTAGCTTCATCTGAGCTATCAAGTGCTGCATCAGGGTCGTCATCTGGGTGAATTCCATCAGGGGCATCACCCATATCGACATCGGTAGATGATTTCGATGACCCATTTATCCCACCCATCTTCGTTGTTGACGCGGCTTTGGGATCAAAAAGGATGGAGATACCAGAAATGATGAGCCTTAGAAGCACCAAGTTCCTAGTAACATCATCGGACCAATCTTTACCACTGCCATCCCGCTTGATGTTGGATGTCTCAGTAGTCAGCTCCGTCAGTTGCTTGAGTGCAGTCTCGGCCTGACTCTTGAACAAATCGACAGCAAATTCAAGTTCTGCGCGTTTAGGCACATGCCACCTTACAGTCAAGTTCTGTGGATCTGGCTGGTAGCCCCAAAGTGCAGGTTGTACACCCTGAGCGACAACTTCAGGCTCGTACAAAGAGTAATCAGCGGTATAAGTGCCCGTAAGGTTCAGTAGAAGGTGGTGCACAAAGTTCGATATATGAACGGTCGGTATGCCCCTACATTTCTTTTGCATATACACCGCAATGTCGAAAAGCTCCTTCCGATGGGCTAAGACGGCATCTCCGACATGGACAACACACATGCTTAACATACTTACATTCCAAACCAAGCCACGATCCCGTGGGAGGACATCCGTTCCCGTTGTCCTGGTGGAGCCTGCGCCGTTGTCATCGATCTCGGTGCGAATAGCTTGTGTCAACACTGGAATAAAACGTTTCAAAGCCTTTTCTGGATTAACCTTGCAAACAGAATTGCAGATGAAGGCCATCGCATCCCGGGCTTGATGAATCACGTGGTTGGAGACGAAATCCACGACCTTTGACAAGGCAATGTCATAATACTCTGGAGAAAGGGAAGATAAGAGTGGCATGAAAGTCGCCGGAAGAGTGTTTACAATATTTTCCTCGGGGGAACCGTTGCGCACTCGGCTCACGTCCGGGAGATTCTCCAACAAAGTGAAGACTCGGCCTAGGAAAGATATGATAAAGTCGCCGAAACCGCAAGTTGACGAGCGGAGAATCATCTCTTCGGTTGTATCATCCAAGTCTTGGTCGTAGTTCATTTGTACCTCGACGCCTTCCTCTTCCATTCGCTCCATTTCGCCCGTGATCCACTGTATTGCGAGCATATTACAGTTCACGTCTTCTCTCCCCCGCGTCAGGTCGGCTAGAGGTATATTATAGCAGGCAGACTGAATGAATGACAAAGCATGCAGGGACTTCTCAAGATCGTTAGCATCTATACCAGGCAAGGCAAGTCCCAATAAAGTGGTCATATGGCAGCGATAGCCTCTCGTCCTTGTAATGATCCGTGAAAGGTGCTGAAGAGCGCGCAGTGAGGATGTCGTGCGATGGACTTCTACTAGACCTTGTAGAGAAGGATATATCCGCTGCAGAGCTCCAGGAAGAATGAGGTGCGGCTCCAAGAAAGCTAAACTTTGCAGTGTAGATAAGGAGAAACTCATTGCTGTACCACTCTTAGCGTATATACCCATGAAAATCACATCCCGAAGACAGAGAACAAATCGACGCTTCAAGGGCTCCGTCAGTTTTCGTTCAGCTGGGATCTCCATTTCTCCGCTTTGTTCACGATTCCAGCGCATAACGAAGAAGTCAGCGAGGTAGTACACGAGCTGGGACAATGCCTTTGTCCAACTTCCGGAGTTGGAGGGATGGAAGAAAGTCTCCACAGCCTGGATGAGACCTTCTAGTTGGGTCAAGATAGAATCCTCGGCATCGAGGCATGCTGGGGACAGCGACATCACGACCCATCGTGCAATGTGATGGGCCACTGGGTGCTTCCGTGAATCTCGATCGAGCATAATCCCCAATCCCGACGAGATATCCACGAGCGCACTGTAAGGAGAAGTTGACTGTCCTACAGGAATTTCCAACAATCTCAAGATGGCCGTGAATATGAGCGATGACTGCTCCTTGGTAAAAATTCCATACTCTGAGAATGGCATATGTTGAGCAGGCAATGAATCGCGAGCTAGCCGGGAAAGATAATCAAGGAACGTGGTGTCGAACGTTTTCGATCGACTAACCAACGACCAAAGGTGGAAGTATGTCGGGAGGTAGTGGTGTGGCAGCAGATCCTCCCGAGATTCGGGCGGCGGTGAGGTAGGGAGAAGGAGGTTTATTAATCCAACGACAACAAATGCGCCCTCGGAGAAAGATGTTGTGTAATGAGGCAAGAACTCCTCAAGCATAGCCGGCAGCTCACACGGATCAATGTACAATTGGACGAAGGCGCAGAGCTTCGTCAATGTCTTGACATTTCTTTTGAGATTCGTCGAGTGCACCAAGCCCGATTCAGTGGGCAGTACAAAAGCCTTCAGCTCTCTGTAGAGAGGCTTCCAGTCTAGAACAAGGTCTTTCACTGGTCTCAAATAGTGCTTCCGCCTGTAATGGATGAATGTTAATATTACTGTAACGGATTGGCGGTGGGGGAGGTGTGCTCACTTGGTGAGTAGCATGAACATGCTAGTAAATCTCTCGGCAACATTGGGGTCGATTCCGGGGGCCAGTGAAAGTTCATAGAACAATCGCACAAGATTGATCCGCTCCGTACGGGTCGGATCGAACTTGAGAGACATCCATCCCCTCAGCTCTCGTGTCCAGTGTACGGCCCCGGGGCTGAAATCCCCTGCTTCTACTGCAATGTAGAGTTGATTCAATATTTCCCGCAGACTCCGTCCCCTTTCGGTCTCATCTTCTGGAGAGTATGGCAGATATTTAAAGTATGGGTAGGTGCGAGGGCGGACTCGAGCCTTGGGCTCGCCTTCTCCGTTCAGACCCACAGGTTCACCACCGGGTGAGGTGGCTCGTGATACCTCATGCGCATTGTGAAAGTTTTCAGAGGTCAACATAGACTTCGAGACTGGGTGATCCATAATCATGCAATGTAACAACGAAGGGTCACTGCGATGCAGTTGTCAAGGAGGTGTGAGGTTTCGGAAGAGTTCTGGAAAGATTTAGGGTGTTAGCTGCCAATTCCGAGAAACTAACCATTAATAACTAAAAAGGTAGAACAGTAGAAGGATGGATTTACGTTGGACATTAAGATTGTAGCCCAATATCAACTTTGGCAGTCGATGGTAAAGAGTGACCTACTGCCAAACTGTGCGCATGGGCGACTGAAATGGTCTTGGCTCGCAAGGGCGACCGGATACCGCAATTGGGGGAAAGCTTCAAAATAGCGACCAAGTATAAACAATGGGGCACTTCTTTTTTTTTTCCCGTTTAGAACAAGTATATTCAGAAAAAGAAAACTGATATTTCCATTAGCTGGACAAGTCCGTGAAAAACTTACAGTGTTGTAGTAGATTTAGAAATGAATCCTTTCTAATAATAATAAAAAAAATTAAAAAAGCTCATACCAAAAAATAAAGCAGAAGTGAAATAATGCTGGAGAGGTTTATCATTCAGTTAAGTTTGTCAAATCACTGATGACATAATTCCACGTAACAAGACCGTAGCCTAATGACACTAGGCTATTTCCGTCCAACACTGGGCACTTACTCGGTAAATACCTTCGAGGCGAAAATCCAAAACTTTACTTACTCTTTATTTCTTTGGAATCTTCCCGCCAACACAGAAACAACGAGAGTATATGTTTCATCACTTGATTGCCACTTATCATGAGTTATATCTCCATAAAATATCTTATCTATATGTACCACCACTACGCAAAAACTCCATAAATATACTCGAGTTACACAATTAAAAATTACACGCGAATGTCTAAATACCGATACACCTAGGTCAAAAGCTGACCGATGGGCATTCACTAAGCTGGTGGCAGAAAGGAACCAAATAAAACAACTTGCACAATGACATACACCACCATGGTCTGCACGACATTTGAAAAAACCCGCCTACCTTTGATTGAGAGATTTGGGTTATCACCGGTGTTTAAAGCCTTACAGAGAAGATACCAGTACCAGAGAGGATAACCGGGAGAGATCCTATTAATGATTTGTACATGGTAGCTAGTAAATGCTATTTAGCCAAGTATGGCATGGGGTACAGCTAGCCGTGTCAACATCGAGGTTCCTGTGTCCGGTGATTTTGTGGCGTTCAAGGCCCATATCGAAGAGATACATAGAACGAATAACATCGGGGCTGCTAGAATGAAAAATGGAAGATTCGAGATTGTCCAGTACCGAAGAAACCCAACGTTCCTATTGCATTACCTCAGGGTCAGGTTTTTAAGAGCATGGTAGATATTAGCCACTAACCAATAATGTGCTTGGACCCAGACATAGATACTAGGTATGGGTCGTCCACACCAGGGTCGCACAGATCTTTCTTCCATGCAGAACTCTGTGTATGCAATCCACTGAGGGACAATGAAACCTAACCCTACAAGACATCCACCACCGACTATGGCGGCTAGACGAATGAGAGTGACCCCCGATACACCTTGTGAGCTCATCCTCCAGAGCTGTAGAAGAGCATCATATGCGAAAAGGGCACCGCTGAGGATTCCGTTGCTGCGCACTGTAGTAGGTATCGAGAAAATGATAGCGGCTAACAGCAGTTTCACATGGCTAATCGCTCGTCTACCAGCGTTCTCGTCAAGCAAAGAGGAAGAGTATAAGTAATATCCTGTTATGTTGAGGAAAGAAAACAGCGACTCTCCATATGGGGCAGAGAGGAACGCTCCTGCAGGGCAAACTATGTGCAATGCAGCAGAGAGAAAACTGATCAGATTACCTTTGAGGTCATGACCGAAAATGTTGATAGAGAGCTTATACAAGGCCAAGACCGAAAGATAATGGGTGGTGTGAGAGAGGGCAATCGCTACTAGTGCGAATCTAGTCACCCCATCTAAGCCCTTCAATTGGGGCAGTACTTAGCCTACAGTCAGCGTTCACTTTCTCTGAGGAAGACAATTGATTGAAACATATACCGGAAGTAGTAAGTAGGAAAAGAAGTCGAGTATACCCGTAGCCAAATGCCCACTCTTGCTCAAAGACATATCCATTTTCCACGATGTGTATAAAGTAAATTGAATCCCATCTCACAAATTCCAAGAGAATTGATAGAGACACATGATTAGAATTGCCTGGGCTGACATCCGCTGCAGTCGTCGAATGGTGAGGCAGGAGACCTGTGGAAGTGTCATAACCTGGCCCCGGGCAGCTGGCCACAACCAGAAACACGAGGGCTTTCCATAACCCAAACGCTAGCGATAAGCTTCTTAACGGTTTACTGGGATTTAGAAGCCCGGAATGAATTAGGGCCAGCCTGGAGGCCATTACGGGGATTTATATTGTAGTATTTTAGACAAGATGTAAGGAAATGTAATCCGCTACCTCAAAGTCGTGTCGAATTGGCCAGGGAATCAATCCACTTTAGATTGACATGTGATGTGAGTGAAGCTTGAAACTTGATCTTAACTTAACTTGTCGGATTGTTCGGCAGGCATAAGAATGTCTTATTCAGCATGAAAATGCATAACGAATCACGGGACTAACTCGTACTAGTCTCGGTTCTGGTGGAGCTAGCTCCATGGAGCTGGGAAGCTACTACCTACCTTAGGTATGGAAACCAACCCATTTCTAGCGGCGTAGTGAAATACCTACAATTCGCCACATCAGTTCTGATGGGCTGAAGAGTTGTCAAAGAATACGTAACTACGTGTTCATTGATTACTATGCCCATCACCAGAACGATGGGATACCTGATCGAAATGTTAGGCCACAGTATTATATACTCTTATGAAATGATGGAGTTTGTCCATGCTTTTATTTTATCTTTTTTTTTTTTTTTTTTTTTTTTTTTATTAATTTTTTTTTTTTTTTTTTTAAAAAAAAAAAAAGGAATGGACCGTCAACTTACCCGGCGACCATCCGCCTAATGTGGAAAAGAAAGAAAAAAAGATCAGAGGGAAAAAAACAAGTTGTCATCAACCCGCAATTCAGCCCTATGAATAGCTCAACTCACTGACGGTTCCGGAAAACACCGCGAAGTCCCATGGTTGAAAATCACACATTCGAAAGACAGGAGAAACCGTAGGACCATATCCTGAATAGTTTTTAAGTCAAAGTTCGTAAATTAGGTTGCATCATGGTACTTGGAGATCATTTCTAGGCGTCATGACAAGATGATTACGATATTCTGCGGTCTCTTACAATCCGAACTCCCGGAATCAGAAACGGTGACAGTATTCTAATGGTACACCTACTAGTAATGTCCTTAGCGGTCATTAAAGTTTCATGAAAGCACCTACCTAATCTTATTACAATTTTATTTTCAAAGAAACAAACCACCAAACGGCTGAGTAGTGTCCTAAAATACAAGTTGCGACTTGTTTTGTCTTCGACGTCAGCGTTCATTCTAGTCACACGCTTTCCATGTGGCCACTCCACAATGACTACATGGCTTTCCTGTCTCCTTGAAAATTTCTTTCCTTCGTTGTCTCTTGAACTAACCCTCGTTCTAGAATTTGCTCGGGACCTACTCTGTAGAGTTGTCTTGTAGTACCCTTGTCAGTGGCAATGGCATGATATAATTTTACATAGGTATCGTGCTCCCCTAGCCCTGTGGGGAACACTGCAATACTGCACCATCACTGCAGCGCTATCACATGTATAAAATAATACATAACTATGTATTATGAACCCGCCCGTCTCTCTAGTGACCAACGAGACCGCAAGAGAAATCTTTTTTGATTATTATTATTATTATTATTAAAAAAGGCCAAAAACCCCTCAGAGAGTGGAGTGGCCCCGTCCAAAATCTGAGTGCCCACTGTCGAACAGCCAGCGCCAAGGCTTACAGTCATTATGTCCTGATGGGCCCGTTTTTTTTTTACAAAGCGCTTCATAAAGCCGGGTCCATTTTAGTCTGACGGAGAGTTGTAATAGCTTTTGTTGAATATTTGTCGATCATGTAATAACAAGGGGAGGAAGGAAAGAGTTGATTGATTGTAAAGTTGTAGGGGTAGTATATGTAAGGCTGAATGACTATTATTATTCAGGAGTAAAAAAAAAAAAAAAAAGCCTTTCCAGGTTTCATCGTCTGACCTAAGAAAGTTGCAAGGTTGCCTTCAAAGCGTTAAAGCCAAGACTGGTTAACCGTGGAATCAGAGTGTACTATACACAGTACCCTTTACCGGTAGGTCGGACGTTCGGATCTCCGTCTTTTTACGGACTTGGTAATCAAAAGCCGTGAAGTGTTTAGTAAGCGGAGGCATAGAAATAGCTGGTGACCAATTTTGAACCCGAAAGAATTGTAGAAGATCTTAGCTTGACCTCTTTACTGTGTAAGGCCAGTCGAAAATTCTTTGTTGGAGCTGTACCCCACTATCAAGAAAACATTTTCTGTCAAAGGTAAATTAATGAAACAATTATTGGTAGATAAAAAGTAGTGGGATCAGGAGGAACGGGTGGAAACACCGAGAATTAGTATACTAATCACACGGGGTTTCCGGAATTCGGGAGACGAAAGAAAGATATAAGGCGAATACAGAAGCATTACTAGTGGTGACTGGAGGCTCGGGTGTTGTTTAGTCCCGAGGATCGCCGTCTAGACTAATTCGGGGGCCATGGGCTGTTGACTTTCCATCTTGCTGTCTGCAGTCTTTGACGCATCTTTCCCATGGATCGCCCCTCAAAGGTAAGTTCCGCTAGTGTGGATTGCTTTTATGCAAATCCAGCATTTGTCGGGTTTTAGTATGATTGTCTATTATTTATGTTACACCTCAAGATCTGAGCTCTGCGGAATTTACCATGGAACCCGCTTCCGAAATGCGAAGAATTCATTTCCCAGTGATTATTATTATGATTATACGCAGCGTATGGTAAATGAAAAGAAAAGAAAAAGAGAAAAAGAAATAACTACGACACTGGGCTGAATAAGTGGATCGACTTCTTTCTTTCTTTTTTTCTTTTCTAATATTTCATCCACCCCCCTTTAAACTCTGTGCTTGTTGCTCATTCGATCGATCGTATTATTCTTACCAAACTTGACCGCTACTATACTGTCTCCATCTGACATCCAACAATTTTTTTTAGCCCATTTTATTTCTTGCTTATTTTTTTATTTTTTTATTTTTTTCTTTCTTTTTTCTTTTTTAGTTGTTGATTCGCTTCATCCACTCGTAACATTCCACATTCTTACCTGAATATTAAGGTCTTTTGATCACCCATCTACTAAATACACTTTTCCTCCTCCTTTACCTCTTCTCCCTTGCATACGTCCGATAGTTTTTGCGTTGCGCATTACGATATTTGTACAACTCTAGACTCTTGGCTCTTTATCTCTAACGAACTCCATCATTCCCATACTTTCTTTGTTACCTCCCTATCTTACTGGTCCCGGAACAATTGTTTGTGCAGGTCACACTTAGATTCTACCTATCTTAGCCTGTCACTTCTGTTCTTTTTCCTTTTCTATATCGCTCAACTCTTCTGTCCCTTTTTTTGCTTTTTTCTCTTTTTTTAGTTACCCCGCTGTTCCCCTAATCTAGATCTAGCCCGAACACAATTGATCGAGCTGAGGCTGAACTTGAATATTTATATCTCGGGTTAATCACCCGTTACTGTTCTTGTCGGGTGTCAGTCAATGTTTCGCCTTGATGGATGGTCAGAGACGATTTCGCATCTTATGAAATAAGAATGCTGTTTAACCTGGGCTTGACCGCGGACGCTGCTGCAGCCCACGA
The DNA here is from genome assembly GCA_009193465.1 of Aspergillus avenaceus. Taxonomy (NCBI): domain Eukaryota; kingdom Fungi; phylum Ascomycota; class Eurotiomycetes; order Eurotiales; family Aspergillaceae; genus Aspergillus; species Aspergillus avenaceus. Next base: position 57,812 of record ML742147.1, on the reverse strand, counting down.
GAACGACGTCAGCTCTCAAACGGATCGTTCCCCGTCACCCGCGCTTTCGTTTGCGACATTGCCGACTTTAGGGCTGGGGAGCTTTTATAACCGGTACAAGAGCCCAGAAATAGAGAAAGTCATCAGAGAACCTCCGCGTGCAATGTCCGCGAGTCCTGTAGATTCGATGCACTCAAGCGATGGAGATTATTCGACAGTTGGGGCGGTCTCAAGTCGATCCCGGAACGGCCGCCCCCAGGCAGTTAGGAAACAATCGTCGCGACCTAAAACGTCCTACCAATTAGCTCACCCCGCTTCTCATGCACGTCATAAGCGACTGAAGCTTCGACCCAAGCTTCTTCTACAATTACAACGAGTCTCTCAAACACCTCGGCCGTTGCCAGTTCTAGATGTGTTACCGTCCAATGTATTTTTACCAGGGTTGTCACGCAAATTCCCCACTATCTTTCGAGGCAAGAAGGGATTAGGCCCTAATGATTTGATCGTCGTCACTAGCGACCTCTACGAACGGACCGGGGGAGATATCGGGGAGAAGTTCCTGAGTCCGGATGAGGAGCACAATGACCATCGCGAGGTCGTCGCAACCATATGCCAGCTCCTTAAGGAGGACGCATTGTCGAAAGGAAAGGCAGAAATTTGCCTCAATCACGGTCCCGTATGGGAAGCAACACCTCTTCCCAACGGATCCTACGAGTTTGTGGCCAACACTGAAAATGGTATTCAGATCCTGCGATGGGTTCTGCGCGGAGCGCGGAATCGTCGGGTATCTGCACCTCCTGGAACAACACCGCAGGCGGATACGAAACGTTTCACTTTCAGTGTAATAAACCCGAACACTCGTCGTCATCCCGTGGTCGCAAGCATGACACGAAATCATCTCGAAGTATTTGATGAATATGCGATGCCTACTACCTCAGGGCCACCTCTCTCGCCAACCTCGGGTATGTCGGTGATCAGTGATGATTCGGAAATGGATGCTGCGTTGGAGAGAAAAGTCATGACAACAGATGATGATCTCCGCACGCTGATCGTCGTCACCAGTATATGGGTGGCTTTTCGGGAGGGTTGGTCGCACAACTTCCGTTACGATGATACCGCTATGACCTTGAATCAAGCGCTGTGTCCGTTCCCGCAACCTTCTTCGCCCACAACCAAGCCTGAGTTCGACACCATCCCCGCTGGTCGCTCGGACAGGCAGGTGTCCGATGGTCCATTTTCTCCGATAAATCCACCGCCAGACCGGTTCATGACATACAGGACCATTTCAAAACGCTCGAATTCCACAGGTGCAGCTTTTATTGAACGCTCTAATCGACGTGCCCCTGGAACCAGTGCTCGGAGACATACGAATCCCCGAGAAGGAGAACGGTCCCGATCGAACAAACCAGACAAGGAAAATATTAAAAATCCAAAGTCTTTAGCCCAGGATACAAAAGGCTTCGACGGTTATCCATTACAGCAATTAGATATGTCTAACGAGAAGACCAAATCACTCTCACGAACTGGTTCCACAAGAAAGTGTCGAGAGCGGATTGGCAATATGTTTGATTTTTTGACCCGAAAGCATCACTAGCAAAGCCTGGCGCTTCAAATAGGCAATGTATCTGAGCCTTATTGCGATGCACTTGCACATATTTTCAATTCCATGCCCCCTATCATAATAGGGGTGAACAGAACTCGTGACAATTCACGTGCTCCGATTTTGAACATTCTTTCTTTTAAACCCTCAACAGCCAGGCGCTGTGATGGGATTCCGAATTTGGCAAAAATATATATATCTTTCGCTTAGAGTCTTCTTGGGGCTTTTTCTTTTTCGTTTTTTTTTTTTTTTTTTTTTTTTTTTTTTTTTTTTTTTTTTTTCCTTTTTGGAAAGACCTTTTTTTTTTTTTTTTTTATTTACATTACATCATACCTCTCATCTCTTTGCAGCGCAATAATCTTTTGTGTTCGGGCATAGTCACTGGCACATCCTGTTATCCTGCCCTTTTTGAAATAAACCTGGATATGTATATAGTGACCAACATCCAGTGGTTCTAATCTCTTTTTGGGATATGGAAATTAAGTTACCAAATGTCTCGTATCTTCTAGGCAAAATTTACATTCGATTTGAACACTCAGAATTAATTCATAATACCTGTGTATCGGATCAAATCATGTTACAAACACCTCTCGGTACAAATTCTCATATTCCTACTATATACCGATTACCACCATTTTCCACCATTTACCGTTCAAGAGCCGACAATGCTTTGGGAAGATAAGGTTCCTCCAAATATTTGATTTCCTCATCGGTCAGCTTGACCTTGACACTGGCAACCGCTTCATCAACCCGCTCCTTCTTGTTCAATCCAAGAATAGGGTTCTCATTAGGGTGACTCAAGGACCAAGCGATAGCCACCTGGGCCATGGTGATACCCTTCTTTTTGGCAATCTCCTCGACACGGTCGACGATGGCCTTATCCGTTTCGGTCTCTCGGCTTCGGACCAAAAGCTTGAGAGCAGCATCCGTTGACTCACGAGTTGTCGAGCGGGAATTCCAGGGACGGGCCAGGACTCCTCGAGCCATAGGTGACCAAGGGATCAGACCCACCCCGGAATCAAGACAGTATGGGATCATTTCGCGCTCTTCCTCACGTGCCAGGAGGTTGTGGTAGTTCTGCATGGAGATGAATTTGTGCCAGCCGTTCCGCTCGGCGATATTCTGGAGGGTTTGGAACTCCCAAGCGGCCATCTTTGGTTTGAATCGAATCAGTGGATCTGCAGGACTAACTAGGAAGAGACACTAATGCGGTGATTCACTCACTGTGCTGGCTCCAATGTATCGGACTTTCCCGCTCTCAATCACATCGTTCAGGGCTCGCATGATCTCCTCACGAGGAGTGTCACGGTCCAAACGGTGGATCTGTAACACGTCAATGTAGGTGCCCAGTCTTTGGACGCTAGCGTCGACAGCATCGAAAATGTGCTTCCGAGATAAACCGACACGGTTGACCCAGTCGCCGTCATTCCGACCGGAAGCGGAGATAGGAGGCTGTTCGCCGCCGTCGTCCACACCGAAGTAGCACTTGGTCAGGATGACCACCCGGTTACGTGGAATGCTGTACTCCGTAAGAGCCTTGCCGATGATCTCCTCCGATCGACCGTGAGAGTAGATATCAGCCTGTAATTGCCAAGCCATCGCTCCATACGTTAGCGCAACGCTTGTTCTCTACATAAAACCAGTGAACATCCGGGTTCCGTACCGTGTCCCAGGTGTTAATTCCACGCTTGTAGGCATGCTCGATTAGCGGAAGGGCCTCTTCCTCATCGAGCACCCAGTCTTGCCACTGCTTTGTGCCGTAGGACATGGCGCCCAAAATGATCTTTGAGATCTTCAGGCCAGAATTTCCGAGCCTGCGTTTCCATATTGTTAACGAAGCCAGCCCGTGAAGAATCAGATAGTAAGCCAACCGGCAAGAGCATACCGAGTATATTCCATTTCGCTAGCCATGATTCTTTATTTCCCTTACTTTCCTTGTTATCAATCTGCCACCAGTCAATTGTCAATGCACAGAATACTTCCGCGGATATAAAAAGGGACGCGGCCTCTACGTCACCGTGTGGTGTAGGACCCACCAGTACCAAACAAGAGACACGGAAACTGCTTCTCACCTCAACTATCTTAAACCGAATATTAAATGAATAGATATATGACTGACAGATATAGAAGACAATTGCACAAAATCTCCCGTTTCAAACGTGTTCAATGTTGAATAAAAAAAAAAGAGAAGAAGAAAGATTCTCATAGAAGGTTCCGCAATGATTTCTCAGCGTTCAATTACTTGATCCACTCTTAAAGTTTACTCCATTTCCCTTGCCATTTTGAGGCTACAACTCATCTGCCGAAAAGCTGAAGCGATGAGGTGGGCGAAGCCGATAGATAACCGATTCGGTTGTGTGTGTTTTGCTTACCGGGAACCCGGGGTTGGATTTCGGCAGTAGTAGTGCTTTGTTCATTTTTTTTTCTCGGGTTTGTCTTTTATACTTGCGTTTCTACCCCGGGTTTTGTTGATGTTGGTAGGGGGTGAGGTAGAAGGGTTATTGAGTGGTGATGGGGTGTATTTGGAATTGGTGTTTTTGTTGTTGTTAGGATTGACTTGGGATATTCTGATATAAGGATCCTTGGTCGATCTTGACAGTGTGAAATTAACCATGTTGTGAACTTGTTATACCTGGGAATTTACGACGGAACTAAGGTCTTTCGGGGGATACATTCGAGAAAGGAAAAAGTTCAAGGACATAATGATGAGGTACATGAAAATACGGAGTATATACTGAGGTGATAAAGTTACGGGTTGTAACTTGTAAGTCGGTATATAGTACAAACGGGACACCACCACGTGGTAAGGTAATACCCGTCAACAAGGCAAATATACCCACAAAGGCCCCGGCATATTCACATATAATCCAAGAATATAATAGAGACATTGTATATAATACCAGGAAAGTGTATCTACGCCGTGTAAAATGTCACGTTAAATCTTATCTAACTTAATGAGTAGGAAATATAATCCACACTTAATTCCGAGCTTATTTTTAAACGGAAACTAAACTCTTCCACATGGCCCATAGTCAAAATCCAACCCATAGAAAATATGCGAGAGAGAGCAATATACCCTTGCAAGCAGCCTTCATCCGGGCAAATAATATTTCTTCCAGAGATCAAAAGCCAAAGATGCCCAACAGAACCGACGCATCTCCGGTTCGGCCGGGACTATACTGGATTGGGTCAGGAAGTGGATCCGCAAGGTCCCTTGGCTTCCCTATTAGGCAATGAGTGTGCCTGAGAACCGCAGGCATTGCAGAGGGTGAAACGAGACTACCCGATGTGTTAAGCTTGGGAAGAGTTTCCTTCTCCCCATCCTTTCCCTCTGACTCTCTTCCATCTCTTCCCTCTTGCCTTGGCCCTTTGGTTTCCCCCCCTTCATCGGTGATGTCCTCTTTACATCCTTCTTTCGTCCCTTGAATATATACGGGGTTGATGATAATGATGATGTCCCTCTGCACTATGGAATTCACATTGTTGAATTATGTTCTATTTGACGGCTGACCAGGTGCTAATCCTGACTTGATCGCTCTGGCAGCATACATATCCCTTCCAAAAACACCCTGATATATCTGACAATCGCTGAAATGGTCAACCGAGAATGAAACCGAACGAGAAAACATGATCGAACGTCTATGTCCGAATCCTTCCCTAAGCCTCCGTGTGGAACGCCACCAGCCGTTTCTTGATGTCCTCCTCCGAGTCATTGGTATCCAGATCACGAAGGACACCCGAGGCAACATCGAACATGAGACCGTGTACCTGAAGCCCCCGCTCCTGCATCGCCTCTAGCACTACGCCCTTCTGCTTCAGGAGCTTGACACCTTCCCGGACATTCAGTTCCGCCATCTTGGTGGTCGCGTCATCAACGGACATCGACTGCAAAGCACTAAGGTTCTGCTCACGGATTTGACGCAGAGGCATCAACCAGGGATCCAAAATGCCTAGTTGCTTGTTACCGAGAGCAGCTGCAACCCCACCGCACTTGGTGTGACCGGAAAGTACGATGTGGTTGACACGCAGATGACGCACGGCGTATTCGATCACTGCGCTCGAGCTAAGATCGCTCGCGTGCAAGATGTTGGCAATATTACGGTGGACAAAGACGTCGCCGGGCTTCAAGCCCAGGACGAGAGTTTCAGGGCATCGCGAGTCAGAGCAGCCGATCCAGAGGATCTCTGGGTGCTGGCCGTTCGCAAGGGTGGGGAATAGGTCCGGATGCTCTTGGGCAGTTTTGGCAGCCCACTCCCTATTCTGCTGCAATGCGGTGGTGAATCGGTCTGAAGATTCATCATTAGCCCCAGTTTGCGAACCGATATGGCTTTCGCACGATAAGGACGCAGAAGTTGACAAAGACAGGCGTTGAGATTGATTGATGATGGGGTTGGGGCCAACTCGGACGAAGGGAAGATGAACGCCTCCCCAACGACCTCGAATTCCTCCCGGCGTCGCTAAAGGACGAGCGAATGATTGGGATCGTGACAATAACTTTGCAACGTTCATTGTGATGGTAGGGATGGATAATACAAGTGTGTTCTTTCCGAGGAGCGAAATGCAAACCACAGCGGATGACTCAACGGAGAAGGGATTGTGGGTAAAGAGACGGAGAAGGGAAAGGGAAAAAAAAGTCACCAGCAGACGATCGTCCAATCACCGCCAGTCCTCGAATTTTTCAACACACTCTACGTGCCGATGCCAGTGGATAGAACGATGGAATGAATATACTCGATCAAACAAAGGATACCAGGCACAGTTGAGGTAGAAAAAAAATAGCGAGGGGCGCAAGGAAACAGCCATCGCTCAACAACGGTGTCCGAAAATGCCAAGGAAACCCAAAGGAAAATTACTTGTGAACGCACCTGGCATATTGCTTCAAAAAGATTGATACTTGACGATGAGTTTGGGTCTAATTGCGAACAGAGGTCCAGAAAAGAGAAAGAGAGAAAATGTTTGGGTTGAATATTCTGACAAACAGATGCTGTCTTGTTGGGAAAGAACAAATACTGCTCGCCTTGGCAGTTTGCGCCGGAAATGGAATGTGACTTTTATAACGCCCGGTGAGCGGCACAAATCGGGAGATACGGCACAGCTGTGGGCAGATCGATCCCACCCCTTTCAAATTCGCTTGACGTTGCCTGATTTACTTGCTGAGCGATTTCTATCAACTCCTATATTTTTTTTAACCACTCAACTTAATGTCGCATCTGTCAGTTCGCAATCCCCTGAGGGATTTTCCCCGTGGATAATCGAACGGAATCTAGAGGAATCGATGTGGGGGTTTTCCTTTCTACCGGGAATCAAAGGACCGGAAAACTGGAATGTCTGAACATAATCAATTGCACTTTTCCCCACCCCCTTTTCCACTTTTTCTATATATACACCATAGGTCCCATAAATGCTGCATCCATAACTATTAAAATGCTAAATCAAAATGAAACAAAACATGCTTTCAATAAATTCATGAAGTACCGCCACGGCCACCAACACTGGCCAAGGCTTTCTTCTGGTCGTCGCTAAGCTGGGCAGCAGGCAATGGTTGAGCCGTCGACGATGTCGGCGGCGAAGGCAAGAATCCAACTGCGATCAGATAGGAGACGTAAAGCCCAACCAATTCCTCCGTTACACCGGCACCAGCGGATGCGTCAACGCCGGACCAAGCAGCATCTGCGCGAAGAGAAGCGGCGGCGTGGGCATCATCCAGCTCGGGAGCTTTAGTGTTAGAGGGAAGGTCTGCGGTCACAAAGTGGTAGAGAGGCATACTACCGACAAAAATTAGCATGAAAATCGAGCCTTATCGCTTGTTTGTCGTTTAAATGGACGGAAAAAAAAAAAAAACTTACAGCGCATGTTGGGATTCTGGGTCGTCATGTTGGCCGTCATTGACATAACTTTCAAGGGACTTAGACCATGGGACATAGTCCACCTGAGGCACATCATAGCCATATAGTTGAAGAGCACCGAGGAACTGGTTGAATCGAAGGCGCGGGTGACCGGTCACCTGCGCAACACCAATCGGCTGGACAGGAGGCTGGAAAGCACCAGCGATGACAACTCGGGCGACATGGTCGACGGGGACCATGTTAACAGTGTTGTTAATGTTGGGGCGAGCAGAAAGCTGGATACATCCCTTAATCATTCTGATAAGGAAATCATCCGTGTTGGTGGCTGTTAACAATAATTGGTTAGCATATACAGTAAAGGAAAAAAAATTTGCGAAAAGTGGGATTTGGCACTCACTTCCGGTCTTAGAGTCACCAAGCACGTATCCAGGACGGACAATGGTTCCCTTCAATCCTCTCTTGCCCGCCTCTCTAACAAGGTATTCTCCAGCCCACTTGCTCTGGCCGTAACCTGTTCCGAGGCCTACGCTGCTACCCTCCAGGTCATCTTCCTCACTGATGCCCGCTCCACCGGCAGCGACATTACGTTCGGACTCTTCGACGTAATGGTCGGTGTCGAGGACACTGGTGGAGCTGACGAATGAAAATTGCTTGGGCTTGCCAGTAGCGCAAAGCTTGAGGGCGTCAATGGTACCAAGAACGTTGGCTGGCTTAAGGGTAGAGTAAGGATACACCCAGTGGACCAGAGCTCCGTTGTGAATGACCGCATCAACGCGGTTGGTCAAGTCATCCCAAAGAGCCTGGGAGAAACCAAACTGAGGGTCACCCAAGTTACCGCAGACACACTGAAGCCGGCTAGTCCATGCATCGTCCCAGAAACCGTATGCTTGACAGGTGGACTTGATACGCTCCAACGCCTGTTGTTCGCTCTTGCCTCGCACCAGAGTTACAACCTTTGCCAAGGGCGACTTGCGGGTGAGGAGATCACGAAGGATATGGGCACCCAAGAATCCAGTAGCACCGGTAAGGAAGATTGTCGGTTCACCAGAGAGAATAGACTCTGTCCGTTCAGGGAACGTCGTAGGCAGAACATCCACCAGCTTGCGGGCGTCCTTAGAGTATTCATCATCAGGTGCGCTAGCGGCAGCCGAGGTTTCAGTGGTCGTGGTGTCGTCGCTGGCAGTCAACGAATCAAGGTTTAACAAGCGGTCAATCTCGGCGGCGAACCCTCTAAGCGTGGGACTACGGAAAATTGCGTTCATGCTAATATCAACTCCTCTCCATTTGCGCCGAAGATCGAAGAACATCTGCTGAGCCAAGATACTGTGGCCTCCGAGGTCAAAGAAGGAATCGTCAGGCCCGATCATATCAGATGTGACATTAGGGATACGCTTGGCCCAAATTTGAGATAAGGACTGCTCCGTCTCAGACAGGGATTGCAGTGCAGATGGCTGGTGGCGAGGTGCGGCGGCACTGAGTTCTGCAGTGTCTGGGAAGGGCAACGCAGGCTTATCGATCTTGCCATTGGGGTTGAGAGGCATTCGCTTGAGTGGGATGAAGACTGTGGGAACGGCATAAGTTGGAAGCTTACTGCGCAAAAGCTCACGAGCATCATCACGAAGAGGACGGAATCGTCTAAGCATGCCAACCATTCCTTCCGCAGAGTCATCTTCCTGGAGGTCCTTCTGCTGCAACCAAGATGTCCACTTGCTCATGTCTGGCACGAAGTAGCTGACTAAGGTCGGTTCCTCGAACTTGTCTCGACGAACCAGGGTAACATTTTCTCTGACCAGAGGGTGGCGAGAAAGATGTGTGTCAATCTCTCCAAGCTCGATGCGGAAACCACGAATCTTCACCTGGTCATCAGCACGACCGGAACATTCAACTTCGCCAGTAGGAGTGTATCTGCCAAGGTCTCCACTGCGGTACAGGCGATCTCTTGGTCCAACGTAGAACCCCCTCCACGGTTCGTTGGTACTTTGCGATTCGGCCTTGTCCTTCTCAACCCAGGTTTGAGGATCTACAAACCAGTTGTTGAGGAATTTCTTTTGGTTCATTTCTGGAGAGCCGAGATAACCTTCCGCCAAACCAGCAGCGCGGACGTATATCTCTCCCACCTCTCCAATAGCGCAAATACGGCTTGGGTCAAAACGATTGACAACCAACATTTGCACATCGACCATTCCCCGACCAGCTGGGATGACGTCCTTCATGGTGTCCAAGAAACCCTCATTGCTCGAGTAACTGGGGATGTCATAATAACTCACAGCACGCTGAGTCTCAGTTGTTCCGTACATGTTAACAATATTGACATTTGGAGCTAGTCCTTGCAGGGAGCGGCAGTCTCTCTTGATTAGGATGTCTCCCACAAAGAAAGCATGGTGAAGGGCGGGGAATTGCGCAGAAGCACCACCAACCAAGATTTGACCCATAGCAGGTGTAAGGTGGGTGACCGTAGCGCCATATTCTTGCATCCACTCAGCAAGTCTCTCATTCTGGATGTCTTCGCGGGCTGGTACCAACAGGCGCGCTCCAAGGAAGAGAGGGGTGAAAATATCCCTTTGAATGGGGTCGTGAGCGATACCACTCAGCATGGTGAAACGATCATCCGAAGTAAGCTTGAACGTCTCAGACATCCAGGGGAAATAGTACGCCAATGAGAAATGACGACCTCTAACACCCTTTGGCCGTCCCTCGGAACCAGATGTGAATGACAGAGTAGGGATCGAGTCCGGACCCACCACAACACCGACAGGCATAGACTTCAAGGGAACTTGGTTAGCCAATACATCCTGGCCATCAGTCGATCCTCCCAAAAGTGATCCGTCATCTTGAAGGGCGAGCGCGGGGACTTCTGTGCGAAGTTGGAGGTTTTCTTGAATAAAAGAGCGGACTTTCTCCGAGAGCTCGCCAGCATCCTTGGTAGCCTTTTCAATGTTAATGAGTGCTCGAGGGCGAGCAACATCAAGGTAGATGCACTGTCTCTCTGGAGGATACGCCGGGTCGATGACGGAAAAGGTGGCTCCGGCCTTGAGGATACCCATAACAGCAACTACGAGATCGACACCACGATAAGCGTACACCATGACGACCTCTCCTTTCTCAATACCCGACTGGACCAAATGATGGGCCAGAGTATTCGAGGCTTCATTAATTTGTTTGTATGTGAATTCGCGGTGAGGAGATTTGTCAGACTTAGTCTCAACCACGCAGAGCTTCTCCGGGTGCTTCCCCGCATTCTCGGCGAAGATATCATGGATTGCTCCCCGGAACTTCGACCAGTGCAGATCGGCTGTCGGGTCAGGCAGGAGTGCTCGTTGATCTTCAGTCATGAAGTCAAGACGTCCGACCGCTTCTTCGGGGTTACCAGTCGCATTCTCGACGATTTGAGCAAGTTGCTTCAGAATAGTAGCAATTCTAGCACTGGAGAACAGGCGCTGGTTGTAGTATGCGCCTAGTTCTGCTTGCGATGTAGACCCGCCTGCGGGAGCAACGTTAACAACCAAATCTGTGGTTTCAAATGTGTTGGCAGGATAATCTTGCGAAGCGGCAGGCGCATCGTAGGCAGCAAAGCGGAAGAGAATTGGGGCGCGTTCGGACTGTGATTGGTTCTGGATATGAGTTCGGAGACTGCCCAAGGGCACAATGTCGGAGGACCCTTGCTCGAATGCCTAATATCATGGATGAGCAAATAGGAATGTCTGGAATTTGGGGGGTACGAAGATCTGTACCTTCTGAACCTTGGAGTATAATTGAAGGAAAGTCTCTGAGGCGTCAATTGGGACTCTCAAGACAAATGGACGGCCGTCTTCGGCCGAACTGGTTCCAATGGCAATATCCTCATCGCCGGTCAAACGAGCCACCAGGACCACAAAAGCAGCCAAGAAGACGGTGAAACCCGAGGACGAAGCCGAAAGCTTCTGAAGCTTAGAGATGGAGTCCTGTTGGAGTTTCAAGGATTCAAAAGCTTCAATTGCCCTTTTCGGAAGCTCCTGATTCTGGTTATCAGGATAATCCCGAGTCAGAGGGCTTACAGTGAGGTTTTGTAATCTTTGGGCCCATCGCTCAAGGCGATCCTGCAAGGGAGCCGTTTCTACACCCATGATTGCAGGTAATGAAGGAGTGAAAAAACTGCAGGAGGGGAAGAAATTGAGAGAAAATTAATTGAGAAAGATAAAGACTCAATGTAGTCAATGAGTCAATTGCATGAGGGGCACTGACCAAAAAGTGCCGATTTCGCAGACCGGTTCAGGACTAGTTCTCGTCCGTAACCCCACATTGCACATCATTTTAGTCTTCACCGCCTTTGATTCTATTTCCTCCTTTCAGGTATCCAGGTATCCAGGCATCATAGGGGCTAAGTTACGCGCTTGTCCTAGTCCGTGCATTTTCCATTGCTGGAACCTATGGAACCTCAGGTTTTGTATGTATGGAGTAAATGTAACTTAACATACACTTTAATGAATCTCTCTCTCTCTCTCTTCCCTCCCACGGATAAGTTCTCCAACTGTACACTCGCTTGAAATGGCTCTCTCAGCAATTTGAAACAATCTCTGGTTACACCCTTTTCTGGATAATACAATACTTGCACATAGTGGCTGGTTTCTTTATTATCTGTGTCTAATCTCCATTGGTATTCAATCTTTTTTTTTTTTCTTCATTAATCAAGTATATTAAAGTTTGGCAGAGGAAACTCTGCAAAAACCTTCACTTGTCTCTCAGATTCTATCCCCTCCGCTCTTTCGAAACAATAAAAATGATTCCGCATCGGAGTACCGCCCTTCTCACCATCATTGTATTCGTTGCCATTCTTTTGATCATTTTCTCATCATCTCCACGCTCTGATGCTTCTGGGGAGTCCTCCGGACCAGCGCATTATGTTCCCCGACCAAAACTCCCTTCGTTAAGTGACCTTCATTTACCGTCGTTTCACCCGACTGCCCATACGCCGCCCGAGACGCAACCAAACAGCACCAGCGGTGAATCGAAATGGTTGAGCAATTGGGCTTGGATCAATCCCTTCTCATCATCCATCACGCTCGACGAGAACCGATCGGTCCTCCCTCCTCTACGTCACCGTCCGTTTATATATACATACTACGAACCAAACAAAGGGGATGACAGGGATGAAGCCAATGCCGATGCACAACTGCTTCTCGCGTGGCGCAGAGCTTGGTTCGCGCAAGGATTCCGACCTGTGATCTTGGGTCGCGCAGAGGCTATGAACAACGAGCTATATGCGCTGGTTCAGCCGGTGGCAGTAACTCCTGAACTCGAAAGTGAACTTTTCCGGTGGTTGGCCTGGGGCCACATGGGTGATGGCTTACTCGCAGATTGGCGCTGCTTCCCAATGGCACGGTACGATGATGCACTGCTCTCTTATCTACGACGCGGCTCCGATCCAGCTGTGATCACCCGATTTGACCGCATGGGCAGCGCACTTTTCGCTGGGGAGAAAACACGGATCAATGACGCGATCAAAGAAGCAATCAAGAAATCGACAGAAAAGTCCACCTCAATGCTTGACTTGATCCCTGCGGATCTCTTTAAAAGCGAAGAGGCAGCTTCCCTTGCCGTCTATGACTCAACTTCCATCACAACACACTACCCGACCCTTGCGGAGAAGCACGTTTCGTCATCGACCGATGGCAGACTTGCGTTGGTGGAATTGATTAACGCTCATCTACACAACAGCTTTCAAAATGCGTTTCCGGCCGGCATTGCTGTCTTGAAGCCTTTTACGGAGCATACTACTGCTCTGGTAGAGCCAGCTTTGCGCCTAGCAAAAGCTCTTGTTCACTGTCCCAAATCTCCAGTGCCATCGTCTTGCCCGCCTAACATACCCAAGTGTCATCCCTGCGATGCGAACAAGCCCATGCAAATCAGTCAACCGGCTACTTACCGGAACACCACTCGGGTGTTCACCATTGGAACCCTGCCCCATCCGTTTACCCTTGTTAGTTTGCAGCAAGAATCAGCGGATGTCACGACTCGGTATATCCGCCGCGAGACGGATCGCGACCCATGGTTGACAGAGGTCACGAAAGAACATCTGGGCCTTGAGATCGGTGGATCGGCACGTGCCGTCGTTTTCAAGAAAGCTGTTGCGGATGATAATGTGGTTGGCACATCGTTGTGGATGACGGTGGAATCACTTCCAGCCGAGGTCGGCGAAGCTCTCCCATCCAATCTTTTGGATGAATTCGAATGGCAGCTGGGATTTCAGATTCCCCGTGATGTCAATGCGGACCCCACAGCTGAGAAGAGTGACATGGGGAGATCGATGCAAAATGCCAACCCTAGCCAAATGGGGATTGAGAAGGAATATGACATCCTCAAACAGGCCCGGGAAGCCCTGAAGAGTAAGGAGACCAATCGGATCAACATTAAGGATGTGGCCGAGGCCTGGAACCTGGCGGATACCGAAGTTTGGCGGTTTGTCAGAGCGTATCGGTGGGTTATTCTTCCCATCGGGGGATTCATGGAACGAGCTGACTGTATGAATTTCTAGAGCCCGAAGTGTGGTTGAACGTAAGAAGTGGGAAGAAGATGAAAAGGATTTCGTAGGTGCTAAACCTAGGGAATAAGGGTTATTCATCTAATTGAGATGAATTTTTTTTTTTTTTTTTTTTTTTTTTTTTTTTTTTTTTTTTTTTTTTTTTTTTTTTTTTTTTTTTTTTTTTTTTTTCTCTTCTCGACTGCTACAACCCCTGCTGGTTAACATCAAGAATTATTTGTTTTAATACCACTTGTAATGAACCTTATTCCATCATGTGATTTTGTGGATTATGTACTTCCCGTCCTTGATGTAAAGCTACCTTTGTTTCTCTCTCTCTTTTCTTGATCTTATTTCAATTCTTTGATTCATAACTTCATTTATACGTGACGATCAGGTGTTTGTGGTATCAGTATTGGACTAACGATATGAATCTACAAGAGGAAGAAAAGAAAAGACAAGACAAGACAGGAAACAACAAGACAAAAGAAAGATAAAAAAGAAAGATTGAATTCTACTTACAATTGGAATACTGCCGCCCCTTTCCGCTCTCTCTCTCGGATGGTGGCGATCCCCGCACTTAACCAAGGGGGATCCTTTATCGGGAGTGGGACCCGATAAGCCCGTGAATCCTGTTAATCATCATTCTCGTATCGCTGATTCGCTGTATGTGATTCATTCCGCTACTTGTTTTGCCTCCTCATGTTGTCCTTCGTCCTTATACTCTATCTTTAACTACAATTCATTTACTTATTCCAGATCCTCTCCCACTTATATTTATGCTTCTACTTGAAAATACCAGTATATAGCCTCGACGGAGTCCCGCAGGCATCAAATCAAACCAGATTCGTGTGGCGCTTCATCGACAGTTAAACTCTCACCGTTACTATCGTTGCTATTGCTTGGCAGGGTCCTCACAGCTTCGGTTGAAGGCAACCTGCAATGGCGCCCGGCATTTTGGAGCCACCGGGGCCTATGGTGACCCCGATTAAGGCTACTTCTTTAGTCCAACTGACAGCGGACTGGGATGATACCATCCAGTTCTATCTAAACGGCACGAAAGTGATCCTCGACTCGGTGGACCCGGACCTTACACTTTTAGAATACTTGCGTGGGGTAGGATTGACGGGAACGAAGTTAGGATGTGCCGAGGGAGGCTGTGGGGCTTGCACAGTGGTACGTGTGTTCTTCCAATCATGGCCGAGAGTGAGATATTGACGGCTATTCGGATAGGTGGTTTCGCACATCAACCCTACGACCAAGAAGCTCTATCATGCATCGGTCAATGCTTGCCTTGCGCCGGTGATCAGCGTGGATGGCAAGCATGTCATTACAGTTGAAGGAATTGGAGACGTGAAGAACCCACATGCAGTTCAACAACGCATTGCAGTTGGCAATGGCAGCCAGTGTGGTTTCTGTACACCAGGCATAGTGATGGTATGTTTCATTCATGGCCAAGGAGCTCAATTGTTGTCGGATTTCAGTTAACCTTTTGTGAAGAGTCTCTATGCGCTTTTACGTAATAATCCGGAACCGTCCGAGCATACGGTGGAAGAAGCTTTTGATGGCAACTTGTGTCGTTGCACCGGATATAGGCCTATTCTGGACGCTGCTCAGAGCTTTGGGGCCACTACTGGTTGTGGTAAGTCCACAACAAACGGTGGCACTGGCTGTTGTATGGAAAAGCAGAATGGTTCCGGGGGATGCTGCAAAGGCTCGTCTGAAATAGCGACGACAGATGGCAGTGCGCCGAAGTATACGCCACCTGAGTTCATCGATCATAGACCAGATACAGAACTGATCTTCCCGCCTCGCCTTTGGAAGCATGAGCTTCAGCCGTTGGCTTTGGGCAATAAGAGAAAGAAGTGGTACCGGCCTGTGACATTACAACAGCTTCTTGAAATCAAGCAAGTACACCCTGATGCAAAGGTGATCGGTGGCAGCACAGAGACTCAGATTGAAACGAAGTTTAAGGCGATGCGGTATAGCGCCTCCGTTTATGTCGGTGATATCCCAGAACTTCGCCAATATTCATTTCAGGATGACCACCTGGAGATTGGCGCCAATGTCTCTCTGACTGACCTAGAGTCAATTTGTGATCAAGCCCTTGAACGTTATGGACCGAAGCGCGGCCAGCCATTTGTTGCCATCAAGAAACAGCTTCGTTATTTCGCTGGACGGCAAATCAGAAATGTAGCGTCGCCTGCCGGAAACCTGGCCACTGCGTCTCCCATTTCGGACCTCAATCCAGTGTTTGTAGCGACAAATACTGTCCTGGTTGCCAAGTCACTGACAGGAGATACCGAGATACCCATGACCGAGTTCTTCAGAGGTTATCGGACTACTGCCCTCCCACAAGACGCAATTATTGGGAGTCTACGAATCCCTGCTGCCTCAGAAAGCCAAGAGTACATGCGTGCCTATAAACAGTCAAAAAGGAAAGATGATGATATTGCAATCGTCAACGCGGCCTTACGAGTATCGCTCTCGGCGTCACATGAAGTAACGAGTGTGAACCTTGTCTTCGGGGGCATGGCACCCATGACTGTGTCTGCCCGGAATGCAGAAGGTTTTCTAGTTGGCAAGAAATTTACAAATCCCGCCACCCTCGAAGGCACTATGGGTGCTTTAGAACAAGATTTCAACTTGAATTACGGAGTACCTGGTGGAATGGCCAGCTACCGTAGGTCCCTCGCTCTAGGGTTTTTCTATCGTTTCTATCACGATGTTCTATCGGGCATCGAGGTGACAGATGCGGATATCGACCATGACGTGATCGCTGAAATTGAGAGATCAATTTCCTCTGGAGAAAAGGACAATGAGGCTTCAGCAGCCTACCAACAGCGTGTATTAGGAAAAGCCGGACCGCATGTTTCAGCCTTGAAACAGGCCACTGGCGAGGCACAATATACTGATGATATCCCCACGCAACAAAACCAATTATATGGCTGCATGGTCCTCTCAACAAAGGCACATGCCAAGATTGTCAGTGTCGACCCTTCAGCAGCCCTAGATATCCCTGGCGTCCATCGCTATGTGGATCATAAGGACCTTCCCAACCCCAAGGCTAATTGGTGGGGGGCTCCTGTATCCGACGAATTATTTTTCGCAGTGGACAAGGTCACCACCGCCGGCCAACCAATTGGGGTTATCCTTGCCAATTCGGCCAAGACTGCAGAGGAAGGTTCGAGGGCTGTGAAAATAGAATACGAGGAGCTGCCGGCTATCCTCACAATAGAAGAAGCCATAGAAGCCGAATCGTTCTTCGAACATAATCATTACATTAAATCTGGGGACACAGAACAAGCTTTCAGAGAAGCTGACCGTGTCATTACCGGTACATCTAGGATGGGAGGCCAGGAGCACTTCTATTTGGAGACACAGGCTTGCGTTGCAATTCCAAAGCCCGAGGACGGGGAAATGGAGATCTGGAGTGGAACACAAAACCCTACAGAGACGTAAGTACTAATATGTTGCGATGTGAGAGGAGTTCTAACAGTGCAACAGCCAAACATACGTCGCACAGGTCACGGGCGTGGCAGCGAACAAGATAGTCTCACGAGTCAAGCGACTTGGCGGTGGATTTGGAGGCAAAGAGACTCGGTCGATTCAACTAGCTGGTATATGTGCTACGGCTGCAGCGAAAACAAGACGGCCAGTCCGGTGTATGCTCAATCGTGATGAGGATATTGTTACTTCGGGCCAGCGTCATCCCTTCTACTGTCGGTGGAAGATCGGCGTCAGCAAGGAAGGAAAACTTCTTGCTCTTGATGCGGATGTTTATGCCAACGGTGGCCACACACAAGATCTTTCCGCTGCCGTCGTAGACAGAAGTCTATCCCACATAGACGGTGTGTACAACATCCCGAATGTATACGTTCGGGGTCGCATCTGCAAAACAAACACTGTCTCGAACTCCGCTTTCCGTGGCTTCGGTGGACCACAGGGTATGTTCTTCGCGGAGAGCATCGTGGAAGAAGTTGCGGATCACCTTAACATCCCTGTTTCAAAGCTCAGGGTCGACAACATGTACAAACCTGGTGACAAGACTCATTTCAACCAGGAGCTTAAAGACTGGCACGTCCCATTGATGTATAAACAGGTCCTGGAGGAAAGCTCGTATGAGGAACGTCAAAGGGCCGTGGAAGAATACAATAAGAAGCACAAGTGGTCGAAACGGGGAATAGCCATCATTCCCACAAAGTTCGGCATTTCTTTCACTGCACTATTCCTGAACCAAGCCGGCGCTCTTGTCCACATCTACCATGACGGAAGCGTTCTGGTCGCACATGGCGGTGTTGAAATGGGTCAAGGGCTCCACACAAAAATGACCATGATCGCAGCAGAAGCACTAGGTGTTCCCCAGAACGACGTGTTCATCTCCGAGACCGCTACAAACACAGTCGCAAATACCTCATCCACAGCTGCATCAGCTAGCTCCGACCTCAACGGCTACGCGATATATAACGCCTGCGAACAAATCAACGAGCGACTTCAGCCTTACCGGGAAAAGATGCCAGGCGCCACATTGAAGGAACTCGCAAACGCAGCATACTTCGATCGCGTCAACCTTTCCGCACAGGGATACTACCGCACACCGGATATCGGCTACGTCTGGGGCGAGAACAAGGGCCAGATGTTCTTCTATTTCACCCAAGGCGTCACAGCCGCCGAGGTAGAGATCGACACATTAACCGGAGACTGGACACCTCTCCGCGCCGACATCAAAATGGACGTCGGCCGCACGATCAACCCATCCATCGACTACGGACAAATCGAAGGAGCCTTCATCCAAGGCCAAGGCCTCTTCACAACCGAAGAAAGCCTCTGGCACCGCGCCTCAGGCCAAGTCATCACAAAGGGACCAGGAAACTACAAGATCCCAGGATTCCGGGACATCCCCCAGATCTTCAACGTCAGTCTGCTCAAGGACGTGGAGTGGGAGAATCTCCGCACGATCCAACGTTCCCGTGGCGTCGGCGAACCCCCGCTTTTCATGGGTAGTGCGGTCTTCTTCGCTATCCGTGATGCTCTCAAGGCTGCCCGGAAGCAGTATAATGTTCACGATGTCCTCAGTTTACGGAGCCCAGCGACCCCCGAGCGAATCCGGGTTAGTTGTGCTGATCCCATTATTGAACGGGCGAGAGTGGCGCCCAAGGACGGGGAGAAGAGTTTCTTTGTTGAGATTTGATTAGACGGGTGTTGGGTCATCTGATGAAGTTACGATTGCAATAGCGCTGTTCTTTTGCCCTTTTGCTCTCTGCTGTTACTTCTGCTGTTGCTTTTTACAGATCAAGATACCTCTGTGGTTGATGTGAGGCTTGCATATGATGTTGTTTCTCCGCAAAGGGCACATGGGACTGTTTTAAATTGTCTTAGATCGTTCGATGGTACATGGAAGCATCCTAAAGGAAGACTAATTAAGTGTATTGTGCATCTATAATGCTTTGTAGATCACAGAACTATTTATGGGCTGGCTAGTTTATTCAACGCCAGCAAATACACCATAATAAAATAAAGTAAGGCTATAGAATCAGGTGTTAAATTTACAAAACAAAGAGTATGACGGCGCAACGCTAGATATCACTGTTCAATCACCGTTTCTCATTTCCATACTCAACATAATAACTCCCTCTATTATTAGATTGCCCACCAACCTTGAGCTCTCGTTGACCAGCATATCCCATCTTCTCCGCGTCGAGATGTGGATAATTGCTAGGGCCAGCTACAGGCGACGTGGCTACGGCATGTTCATACCGTGGCGCGGGCTGCGCAGTTGCTTGTGCACTGTGGATAGTGTTCAGCTCGACAGTAGTGAAGCCGTACTCGTCTGTAACTTGGCCTCGATGGACCCCGCCCCCTTCACCGCGGGTCTTATCCCTGCCCCAGAATAGAATCAGGGCTCGGATCACGCCAAAGAGAAGGTTAAGCACCCATATGAGCAGTATGCATGCCGAGATGATGGTTTCTGTCCGGATTCCTTCTTTGATTTTGTTTAGGACCCGCATGACGACTTCGGTGATTTTGTCAGACGTCTTGTCGCCGGGGTTCGCGAGGAAGCTGTCTGATGCGTTTGCATCATCTTTGATGCTGGAGCTGGCGCCTTTTGAAAGAGTGTCGCTGGGTACATGTGGGAACTCGACATGTGCGTGGTCATGAACCCAGGTGAGGCCTTTCTGGACGGAGGCCACTTTGAGTCCTATTAGGCAGTTGAAGACATCTTGAACCGGTCCGTAAAGTATAGTTCCTCCGAAGGTGTCGTTGAGGACTCCGGTGGTTTTGTCGACAAAGGCATTCAGTGTACTGTTCACGGCTGTTGTGCTAGTGTTCACCCAGCCGAAGACATTCTTGTTTATGTCATTGCCCATCCCATCGATAACGCTATTAGTGTCATTGGCCCATTTGGCAGATGTGTTTTGTAGCGTTCCAACAACTTTGTCAGCAAATGCGCCCACTTCGCTGGTCAACTCAGGCACGGTTCTCTCAACGGCCTTGAGAAGAATGTACTGGCAGAGGCAGCCGAAGAGCCCGGCAAGAGCAAGGCACAAGACAAATAGAGCTGCGGGCGAAGTTGCGTACGCAACTACCCAGCGTACTAATCTTTGCCTACGGTCATTGCTGAACCGGTGTGCTACTGTAACACCTACAGCTGCGCTGTAAGGGCGGAAGACCATGTAAACGACGTCCATAGGATCTGCTGCGTTTTGCTGGACCAACTTAGAGCGTTCCTTCATTCTGTGCCAGCGGCGCACTTCTTGCCAGGCTACTGGGACACAGACAAGAGTTGCAAGGAGTATCAAGACCGCAAGGAAAACCTTGCGAGCAATCACAATAATATTTGCAACATCCTTGAAGAACGAATTGATACCGTTGTTCTCATCACAGAAAGACAATTTTTCTTTCGCCGGAATCGGCAGGGCAGAGCGGTCAAATGTGTAGTTGCCCAAGGAACCATTGATTAGACCTTTGACTTCCTCGAAAGGGAACTTCAATGTGTTGGTTACAAACTTGTCAACTTCGTCGAACGTTGGGATTGAGCTGTTGATTTTATCAATTGTTTCGGTAATTGATCCGGGGAGGGAAATGCTCTTGATTTTCTCAACAGAGTCCGAGACATCGAGCTTGGGTACCTTTGCATCTTTGTTAATTAGGCTTGCGGCCCTGTTGATAACCTCCAAGAAGTTGTTCAGACCGCTTTCGAAGGTGTTAACTGCGTTGCCAATATCATCTCCGATGGCCTTCACCGTCGAGTTCAAGAATTTGGTAGCATCTTCTAGAATACCGAGCGCGGCCTGAGAAGCCCCTCGAACCACCATGGTGAACAAACAAAGATAAGTCTGATACATGACTTTGATGTAGAAAATTATGAGGGCTTCCACACCAGTAATAGTGAGGAGCAGCATTGAGATGAGACCATTAACAGCCGACTCGACACCGGATGCTGTAAGTTCATTTACACCCCGTGACAAGTAGTGAGGCATGGAAGCCATAGAGCTTCCCATTGCTTCAACCGATGTACAGGCTGATTGGGCTTCGCGCTTGGCTACGTCCATGTCCGACTGCATTCCAGTTGCGGCGATCAAGACTCTCACAAGCACGAGAAGAAGTAATATTGTCCATCGGTTGAGCCACACTTGTGACAAGCGAGCACGGAGCCCCAAATAGGGGGTAATTCCATTCGGATCGTTGGGTCCATACGCTGGGAGTAGTGTATGGATTGACCGCCCTGGACGCAAGAAGCCCATGTTGACGATCTGTTCGAGGAGGTGTTATTTTAATTAGGGGGAAACACTTCGTGTACTAGCTTCGTACACCCAGTTTATAGAGATATGTTCACCTAGTGCTGTCAGATATACTCACATCTTCCTAGCTCAAGGAGGGCGAAATAGGAAGATGACTTACCAGACAGGAAAGAAAAGAAGGAAACCCAAATGCCGGCCAGCAGCAAATATTCTTTTAAAGGGACAAGGCGAGAGGATTATTGAGAGGACATAATCGCATAACGTATATATTAGTGGTGTAAGAAGAGAACAGTGAGGAGTGAATGAAAAGGTGCTGGTAGAATGCAAACAAAAATACAATATAACAGAAAAAAAAAAAAAAAAAAAAAAAAAAAAAAATTTAATAAAAAAAAAAAAAAAAAAAAAAAAAAAAAAAGTAACAGAAAGACTAGCACTGAAACAAGCAAAGCCGAGTGAATGGATTCAAAATTGGAACAGCGTCTTCGGGTATAAACAAACAACACAGGCAACACCATCCTGACCACTCAGAATAGAGTAAAAAGCTGAAGAAAAAGTTCTGCAGGTACAAGGATTTCGTAAATCATGCAAGATCTGTTTCATCATACGCAGGACCTCTCAGGTAGCTTCCCTTAGTGGTTTCTGCAGAGCGCCTGGCAAGGTCCAAGTTTAGAAGCCTTCCACGTCGGCGCTTAGAACCCAAGGGTGACGGCCAATCTTTATCCTCCCCAACAATGATTTTCAGACAATAGTGGGGCTTTCTTTTTCTAATAAAAGATGTAGGATCTGCCATTGTGTAAGAAGAAAGGGAAGAATGAAGAAGAAAAAAGAAATCCCCACGGAAGAAGACCGTAATGGCTGATTGTGTTAGCGCCTTTGTTGCTTGTGACAATATTTGTTCGATTTGGCGCCGGACTGCTGGAATTGAGACCAGGACTAGTAACTCAGCGTACAAACTGAAGTTACATAATTACGTTGAAAAGGTTACTACCTATTTATATATAGGCATCACATAAACTAACAAAGGTTGTTGGTGAACGGTGGTAGGGAAGAATAGCAATGATCAAGTAAAGTGAAAGTTTGTAAAGAACAAAAAGGAAAAGAAAAGAAAAGAAAAGACTTGTGACAAACACGTGCTGTTAACATCACATGGCCTTTGACAGTGACTGAAAATTACCAAAACAAAAAGAAAAGACAAACCACTTGAACTTCAACTTGTTCATTTCCTTGGGAAAGACTGGAAGGTCTGTTGAGGGTTTATATATCCTCTGTCACTTCTCAACTGTGAAGTGAATGAGCCTCCCACCTTGAAGTTAAAAGGAGTCACAGAATAAATATAATATAATCTCTGTATCACCAAAGAAAAAACATATCTGAAGCCTCATCTATATGAGAAGTCCGACATAGCTACATAAGCTATAGCAGTCAAGTCCTCCGGATATGAACGAGATCTCTCATTACATATTTCCTCGGTACGAGTTAAAATCAATTCTTCTATGAAGAAATATACTTGACAACAAGAATCCCATGTTTCTAAAAGCCAGACAACTCCATCGTGGAGTAGTAATCACCAATGGTGCCATCCCCCTTCTGCCATCACTCTCTCGCTCTCTTCTCTTGTATAGTATTCTATACAACTCAAAATAAGAGACCATGGAACCCCCATCCGAGCCCTCGGTTATAATTCATGATCCTGAGCTCAACCAATTTAAAACCTCAAACAACAATGTAAATAGTGAACTACCCTCTGGAGACAACCAATCTCTGGATCATGAAGCTTCACCTAATAACCAAACAGAGAATGAAGCACAGCCGAAGCGGTATCGAAAACGGTGCAGAGGGCAAGATGAATCAGTAGTGCAGGCACTTAGCGAGTCTTCTGACTTCACTGTTGTTGCAGATCTCGTTGAGAACGTGACAACAAACAAAAGTCAGGAACCCACCGTCATGAGTGTTTGTTCTTCTCCAGACAATATGATTCTTTGTCCTGGTACGCTATCATCCACAATAGCCCTGGGGGAGTATTGAAAAAGGAACTTCTCTGAATGGGTTGTGTTTGCTAATGGGTTGTCTATGAACACAAACAGGAAAAGGTCACGAATACACTGAACCACACAGGACTCGACTGGAAGCTGTCACTTTTATACGAACCCGTACCCTCACTCGTCTGTTTACCACAAAAGCGATACTGGAAGAAAGGTGTCAAAGGTATACAAGTGAAAAGGCCCTTCATTACATTGAACAGCCTGGGGAGGTAGCGACCACGCCCACTGAGGGGATGGATCCATCACAGGAGCCCAAGGGAAAGAAAAAGAAGGCTAAGAAGAAGAAACTTAAGAAAACCATACCCTTCGATGGATTAATCATTGGTGGTAGTAGCAGCCAATTGACCTCTCCTAATGATTGTCTCATGAGCACTCGGTCCCTCACTGAGCTTACGGTCTCTGCATCTCACTCCCAACAGAGCGGGCGTCGTCCGAGCCCTTTTTCATCAATACCGACAACGGATTTGACAAGACCTGAACTTCCAAAGCTACCTGAGTCAGGTGTGGAGCCTGGCATACATCGTATACCCATGAGTGACAAAGATGCTCAAGACATGTGCAAGCCTGGCCGCGAAGAAGGTCCAGCAGTAGATCATGTGTCACGATGTATCACGTATCGTGACGCTCTCTTGGGCACATTAGCTCCCAAACACAAAGACCGAGTGCCAGAGACTGACATAACAGTTAAAATTGAGGTTACCGAGCACGATGCTGCACTTCATGCCCACCCTCACTCACTCGCTCATGTGATGGCTCGAGATCTTGCTGCTGAAATGACATTCAAGCAACACGAGAATTCATCAATTGAAGAGATATCCAAAGTCAAGGATCACACTTCATACAGAGAATGGGAAGCAGTTACAACCACTGACCCCACTATTAGCTCAACGCAAGATGAAGAACGATCAAGCACAGGATCGCCCACCAGCGTGTCTTCTACTCAATCAAGTCTTTCCAACCACCCTATCCGCAAGATCAAGATCCCTGTGAGAGAAAAGCTCTCCCCTATCAAAGAAGTCTCGAGCGAAGCGACACGGATATTTTACGGTGATGAATCGCCCTCGCAGCAGGCCGAGAAAGATAGCACATCCGATGAAAGCCAGAGCTACTTAGTATGCACGCCACGATCTTCGAAAACCACATCGACAGGCTGGACCAGCGCTGGGCCACTGGATACTCCGCAGATGAAGCCATTCGAAACAGGACCAACCGAGAAGACCACTGCCTCTTTCCACGCAATAAGCAGTCATGCACATCCCTCGTCCTCAGCCCAAGGTGACAAAACTACTCAGAACACTACCACCCCATCAGAATTCGTTTCCATCCAGAAACCAGATAGCTTTTTCTGGCAGCTTGACAGTCACGGGTTTCAATGTGCAAAGGCAGAGTGTGAAAAGTGCTGCAACCTATGGGATGGCGAGAGTGTCATCTGCCCCAGATGTGGTCCATTCTCCGAAGTCCGCTATTGCTGCAAAGAACATCTACTCGACGATATAAAATGGCATTGGCTATACTGCGAACAGATGACCTTCGAGCACCCCTGTCGAGAAAGCTCAATCCCCCTCGACGTGAGAAACGGACCGCCCTTCGTGCCTTGCCTTCATGCTTATGATACACCCGAACGTCATCGCCAAGCTGTCTACTTCGCGGCGAATCATAATATGGGCGACTATTTCATATTCTCCGACTGGATAGACATGATGGAGGCCGGCTTCCCAGAGAACAATCCCGAGCTTCGATGCTCAAACCGAGTCATCTACAGAATTGCGTTCAACGACGCCAATGAGAAAGATCGATTCCGTCGTGTCCTCGCAACCTGTCTCTTCAGTATGTCAATGTCTTCTATACATCCAAGCACCCATGCTAATGAAAAAATCTTTTCCCCAGTGACAATCGAAGTGGTCGAGCTCGTGGATTATCTGTTCCGGTTGATCCGCGACAAGCTGCGATCAGAGAATGCACCGCCGGAACTGGAAACGGCCCTCAAGTGGCAGTTTTTCGAGGAGTTCGCAGTGATGATACAGCAGCAGATAAGCGGAGAGAGACATGCCTGTACGACTGATTGGGACGGAAGAAATCGTCGCATCTGCCGGGATGCTGTCTGCCGGGGTGAATATCGTCGCTTGCTGGGCACCCTGGGAGGTAAAGGCCATCGTCAGCTGATTGGTCATTTAGAAGGTAGTTACTGGATCCTGCGCGCTGCACGAACCACACATCCCACTGTGCACGATCCAAGAGCTCGGATGCGCGGAGAGGGATTTGAAGATGTCGCTGAGGAAGACAGAAGGGAGTTTCGTCGTGGCGCTGGCTGGGACGGCGCCGGTACGGGGGAGATGGAGATCGAGGGTATCAACGATTGAATGGTATTCTTTTGTTCTCGCAGAGAAAGAAGGACACGCTAAGCTGGAGTCCGGAACTCTTGTAGCTGTTGTGTCGTTCTGGTCTGCCCCTTCCGGTGGTGAGCGGTTGGGCTGGTCCCGACTCCCTGGTTGGTTCACAGACCTGAGAAGCGTCCACGGACAACTTACCATTTCCCAGTCGTTGAAATGAAAGGAAGGGAAAGCGTTGGGGTACAATTGATGCAAATTAATGAATCTGGAATACTGCGTTACTTGATAGGATGACACAAAATCTATGACAAGGAAATCTATTGCCCTTTTCCTGCTAAACCAAAAGCCCTCGTGCGTAGTAAGAGCGTTCTAAATATTTTATACAATGTACTTCTTGAGTCCGCGCAGTCTCTCCTTGGCGGTCTCCAACACATCATCATTCTTGCAGACAGCAAAGCGGAGGTAATCCTCGGCAATGCGGGCATTGGCATCCGTGTAGAATTCGGTCGGGGGAATTGCTGCCACACCGACCTCGTGGATGAGGAACCAGCACAGCTTAAAATCGCGGGGACGGCTGGCTACATGAGGGGGGAATGGGTAGTCCTCTGGCAACTTGACCGAGGCCATGTTGGCAAGAACGAAGTAGCCACCCTCAGGGTCGGAGTACTAAAGATGGAATGTTAGGGGATTCAAGTAAAACCGTCTGGTAAGGCGAGACTCACCGGGATGTTAAGCTCGGTGAATACTTCACAGAAGCGCTCCATCTTGTTTCTCATTTCCGTACGGCTTTCCTCCCAGAATCCTGTCTTGTCGGCCTGTTCGAAAGCAACAGCTGCGGCTTCTTGGAGAGGAGAGACACTGCTGTAGCAGATACGGGTGTGTGCACCAGCCACGTACTTGATCAAGTGCTCTGGCCCAATAAGATAGCCCACACGCCAGCCAGTGGCATAGAAGGCCTTTCCAGCCGAGCCTACCGTGAGGGTGCGCTCGTAGAGCTCTGGGGACAAAGTAGCGATCCGAGTGAAGGGCACATAGTACAAGCGGTCGTAGACTTCATCGGAAAGGATAATGAGGTTGTGCTTGATACAGAGCTCGCCGATCTTCTCGAGCTCTTCACGCGAGAAAACCTTTCCTACGGGGTTGTGGCTGTTTGAACCATTAGCTTTCAGTTTAGGGGCCTTGGATTGATAGTAGCGCATACGGAGAGTTTAGAACCTAGACCAGAGTTAGAAGGGGGATTTTAGAAAAGCCGCGGAGTACATCTTACAATCATCTTTGTTTTGGGATTGATAGCACTCTCCAGCTCCTGGTAGTCTATCGTCCACTCAGAAGCAGGAGAAGTTCTAGTGGCGCCATCCTTAGGGGGGTGAAGGGGGACATATCGGATGGTACCGCCAGGCATTTCGATGTTACTGATGTACCTTTGCCCGCTGTCAGTCTTGTGCCAACTGTCGCGCCATGGTATACCTACTGGTCAAAGAAAGGCTCGAAGATGATGACCTCATCTCCCGGTTCGATAAACCCCATAAAGGCACTGAGCATGCCTATTGCTTCTAGTTAGCTGGGCCGAATCACCTGTCGACGGATTCATTGTACCTTCGTTTGCGCCTGTGGTGATAGTTACTTCCGTCTCGGGGTTTAGCGTACGACCGAAGGAGGGTGAGAAGGCGTCGGCAATGGCTTTCTTCAGGCGAGGACGACCCTATGATAGATTAAGTGGTTGATCAATTGCGCCGGTACTGTCGACTTTGCCCGTACCTTCGTTGGGGAGTATTGATTGCATTCCACTCTATCCAGGGCCTCCTTTGCGGCGTCAATCGCAAATTGAGGAGGGTTATATCCACTGCGAAAATATGTATATTAGGATCAATTCATGTTTAATAGTTGCCCGAATTACTAACAAAAAGCCCTGTCCCATGTTCACGATGGGTTGAACGGGAGAAGCCGCGGCAGCTTCATTGACAATGGACCTGATTATCAGTTAGAAAGACCATTACAATACCACATTTATAGAGTATAATGTGTCGCACCAGACATCCTGTCTTTGACCAGCGACCCTTCGGGCTGGTCGGAAAGGGTCAGCACGAGGCGCAGTGGTCGACATCGTTCTGGCGCGGGGAATCCGAAAGCGGGGTGATGTATATCTAGGAAGCCTGGTATATGACGGGGTGGGGTGTTTCGAGATTAATTTTGAGATAGGATGGCCGGGAAACATAAGTGAAGAAAAGACCGAGGGATAGAATGCGAGTGAGGGGAGAGAAGAGAAGTGGGGAGCAAGCAGTCACGCCGCAATGTCCGCAATGAAATGACTCCAACCCGAGGCCAAAATGGGCAAGTGCCTGAGGCGTCGAGAATGCGGAATTGCGTGCTTATGAGGTCAGGCATCAAGGCATAAAGTGACTGGTGACTAATATTTCCGACACGAAACTCCACTTAAAGTGATTGATCAAATACGCGTGATATCACGCGTCGGGGTAATTATCAATGGGTAAATCACCACGATACAGTATTAACCCCTGAGCACTGTCTTCTCTCCCTTTTGACTTGCTGCATCTGTCCAGTTTTCAAAATCAAACACTATGGTATCTTGTCCGATATGCAGCAATTCCGTCTCATCCTTGAAGATCAACGATCATATCGATTCGAACTGTCAAAACTTTATTGAGGAACCCACGTCCAGTGGAGACTCGTCGCAAAAGGCGCAGGTCCCTAGCTTCTTCCAACCTACATCTGCTCGCAAAGCTTCCTCTCAATCCAATTCACACATCGATTCCTCGCCGTTGCAAAATGGGAACCGCAAACGCCCCCTAGTGCTCGAAGCCGACACGACGCCCAATGGGAACAATAAAGTAACCAGAGAGGTGGAACCATACCCTAAGAAAGCCAAAGTGAACCCTCTCAAAAAGGCTGCGCCATTAGCAGAGCGTATGCGTCCTCAGACCCTAGATGAAGTCTGTGGTCAAGATCTCGTCGGCCCGCAAGGTGTGCTTCGCGGACTAATTGAAAATGACCGCGTGCCGAGCATGATCTTGTGGGGTGGTCCTGGAACTGGTAAAACGACAATTGCGAGGGTGATTGCTTCGATGGTGGGAAGCAGATTTGTGGAGATCAACAGCACCAGTACCGGTGTAGCAGAATGCAAAAAGATATTCTCCGACGCGAGGAGTGAATTGAGCCTGACGGGAAGGAAGACGATCATTTTCTGTGATGAGATCCATCGCTTTTCCAAGTCACAGCAGGATGTCTTCCTGGGGCCAGTAGAGAGTGGACAGGTCACTCTTATCGGCGCTACGACTGAAAATCCGTCCTTTAAGGTCCAAAGTGCACTTCTTTCCAGATGTCGGGCTTTTACGTTGTCAAAACTTACGGACGATGATGTCCAGTCTATCCTGTATCGGGCCTTGCGGGAAGAAGGACCCAACTATTCGCCGTCAGATTTGGTAGACGATGAGCTGATCAATTACCTCGCTAAATTCTCCGATGGGGATGCTCGGACATCCCTCAATCTACTGGAACTTGCTATGGATCTGTCAAAACGCCCGGGTATTACCAAAGAAGAACTCAAGCGGTCTTTAACCAGAACCCTTGTCTACGATCGTGCCGGCGACCAGCATTATGACACTATCTCCGCCTTCCACAAGTCTATCCGAGGCAGTGATCCGGATGCGGCCTTGTATTATCTAGCCCGCATGATCCAGTCGGGGGAGGATCCGCTGTACATCGCTCGACGCTTAATCGTGGTAGCATCTGAAGACATTGGCTTGGCGGACAATAGCATGATCACCCTTGCCATCTCGACCCACTCAGCCGTTGAAAAGGTCGGGCTGCCCGAGGCGCGCATCAATCTTGCGCATGCTACTGTGGCCATGGCGCTTTCAAAGAAAAGCACCCGGGCGTATCGCGGACTTAACAGTGTATTCGCAGCATTACAAGAGCCAGGCACTGCCGGGCTGCCAATTCCGATCCACCTACGAAATGCGCCGACACGGCTAATGAAAGAACTAGGGTATGGAAAGGAGTACAAGTACAATCCACATTACGTGAATGGCGAAGTGGCCCAAGAATACCTTCCTGAGAAACTTCAAGGTCGGAAGTTCCTTGAGGACATAGACCTGGGCCACCAGGTTGATCCAGACCTGCGCAACCAGCGATGAGGCCTGTATATCTATATGGCGATGCATTCAAAATGCTACTGATATATGATGCGCATGAAAACTATACTCTAAACCGATACCTAACAAACACCAATACGATTAAACCGGGTGCATTGGGCCAACGGTCGAGATTACCACCACAAAGAACATGCTTTGACTGAGAATCAGGAACCTGAAACGGAACATCCATCGGTATCTAAGTGGTTTATGGGCTTAGTCAAGCACAAAGTTTTACCAGCAGGGACTGGGATCCGACCAGTACAGAAACCACCGAACAGGATGAAAGCGTCCATCGCCAGCAGTATTCCCCTTGATCCAAGGTTTCACCATGCTTCTGCAAACCGGATTGAATACTGAACCCCAAGAAAAGCAGTCGTAGCAAGAGGTGCCTTAGTAGTAGTGTAAAGCCCAACCCAGCACAAGACAGAACATTACAATAATCAACACAAACACAAACAGCTTGAATAAATCAAGACAAAAAATACAGAAGATATCTACAGTGACACCGTGTAACAAGAAAAAGAAAAAGAGAAAAAGAAGAAAAAAGAAGGAATAATAATACTGAAAAAAAAAAAAAAAAGAACAACAAAGCACCCCAAAAAAAGCATAGACCAATACCAATACCAAACGTCCACCGCTTAAACTCCGCCTTGTGCTTTCACTCCAGCGCGTCTCTCCGCAGGAACAATCAAATCAATCAATCAGCCAATTCCCTCACCCACAACAAACAAACCCTCCATCCTTCCCATAATCCAAACATCTTGTCCCGTCCACTTTATTCACAACCATCCCCTTCTCCAATTCGATAAGAGACACCTTCTCTTTTCCCCGGTGTCTATTCACCGGCTCCCCATCGTCGCGGGAACAAGAATAACCAAAAAAAATAACAACAAATAAACCCAGTAATGGCTTCTCAAGGGTTCGGGTCGCGCTCGTTCGCAGCATCTACAAAACTGCCCGATCGATCTGTGAATGCGAACCCTACACCATTCGGGGCGTCTACTTTCTCCCGTCAACGACTCGGAGCTCCCGGGCCAGATCTAGCAGATGCAGGCCGGTCCACGCAACAAGCTCCTCAACCGCCAGTGCATTCGCAGACCCATGGACCATCGCAGGACTCGAATCCCCTGAGCCGGTTAACGGAGGAGCAACGGGAGGAGATCAATGAAGCTGTAAGTTAACCATTTCTTTCCTTTCTTTCTCCATCGTGAACAGAACAGGGGGGAGGCAAGAAAGCGACACAATTCTCGCAAGAACCAGAACCAGAAAAAATAAACAAAAAAAGAGAAAGGAAGAAAAGACAAAACAAAAAACTAACATAAAAAAAAAAAAACAAGTTCACCCTCTTCGACCTCGACCGAGACCAACACCTAGATTACCATGAACTCCGCGTAGCCTTCCGCGCTCTCGGATTCACGCTCCCAAAGCAAGAACTCATTTCCCTCCTAACCACATACGGCGTCCCCCGACCCCAAGTCCAGCAGCAACAGCAGCAACAACAACAATCCAAGGCAGCGCCAGCGACGAACCCGCAACACCCGTCGAATCTGCTCATGCCGCTCTCAGCCTTCCAGGCGGTGACGGCGCTGAAGATCCTGGAGCGCGATCCCCGCGATGAGATCCTCCGGGCCTTCGAGCTCTTCGACGAGGGCGGGAAAGGATACATTGATCTAGAGGATCTGAGACGGGTAGCGCGCGAATTGGGCGAAACTGGACTGGAAGAAGAGGAACTCCGCGCAATGATTGAGGAGTTTGATCTTGAGGGTGTCGGCGGTGTTACTAGGGAGGCGTTTGTGAGTATATGCTGGCAGTGATTTGGTTCTTTTTCCTTTTCTTCCTTTTCTATTTCTTTCAATTTTTAAAGGTGTAAAAATGTGGTTTTGTCTTGGTTCCCTTTTTTATTATCATGTTTAGTTACCTTGTTGGACTTTTCACTTGCTTCATCGATCAATCTGGACGATTGATCTATGCTTTTTTTTTTTTTTTTTTTTTTTTTTTTTTTTTTTTTTTTTTTTTTTTTTTTTTTTTTTTTTTTTTTTTTTCTTCTATCTACCTGTCAAACGACAGCGACTATCGCCCTGAAAAGGGCTGTACGACGTTCGTCATGTGTTGTATGCCTTTGTTGCATTATTGTTCTGTCGATAGCATTTTTATTTTTGAAAGTCTCCGTTGGATGGTTCGCTTGGGCATTGGATGGGCGCCAGTATCGGGTTGGGGACATTTTCCTTTGGGACGAAAATTATATACGGTTTCCATTGCGTTTTTTGCTGTGACGGATATTGCTTGGCTTTGCAGATGAGAGATGTCGACATCATACACTACTAGTACTCTTTGTAGATATTGCTAGTGTCCTACTTAGTAGCATATGTATCCAGTACTAGTAATAAGGTGAACCTGAACTCTTCTAGAAGGGGTTCTCTAGATTCTTAAAGTTCAAATGCAAAGACGCTACAGACCAATCCGACCCGGTAAAAATAAAACAAAGGAACAGATTGTAAAGGAAAACTCGAAGAGTCTGAGGAAAAGAAATGGAATGAATCAAAAAAATGAATTGAAAGATATTCGCCAAACCCGAGATCATTCGATATCAAAGATGAAAATATGTATATATAGACCAAATAAAAGTATGTCATGCCCATTGATTGTTCATCACAGGGGGAATGACAGTCTTGACGCTAGAGCCAAATCGAAGATTAGAATGCTATGTAAAGGGGATCATCATACAAAAGTCATGTCATGTGGATTACCAATGTAATGTATATAACAAAAGATCAAGCATATCGCGGAGCGGTGTTGCCATATGCTGGGCCATATGCCGGCGGAGGATATGGCGGAGGAGGGTCAGAAAGTCCGTGATACCCTCGTGGTGGGCCTTGGGGCCACTGGTTCATAGGAACGGACTGCATGGGGCGACCCCACGGCCCGTATGGACCAGGCGGGGGTGGTACTGGCTTTGCGCCAGGTCGGGCGCGACGACAGCGGTTGATCAAGCACCACAGGATGGAGAGCACGATCAAACCACCGACAGCACATGCGACGCCAATGACCAGGTTCTTGTGCTCCTCGACCCAGCCTTTGATGCTCGATCCGTCGCACTGGCCATTCTTGCAGTGCCCTCCGCTTCCGCAGGGGGTGCCATCCAAGAAGTTTTGGTTGACACCGTAGCACGCGCCCATGGCTTGAGATGCGCAAGTAAGCTCACAAGATGAACTGAATGCATCACATGCGTACGTTTCGTTGCTATGCAGCAGGCTGCCCATGACACTCCGACACTGGTAATCCCGGCTGGTGCACTGACCACTAGCGCAAGTTAAGCCCGTCATGGAGTTACCACACTTCGTTCCATCTTTCTTGAACGTATCAGATGGGCAAGTACTGGAAGAACCACTGCATGTCTCTTCCGTGTCACATTCGCCACGGCTGGCTCGACAGACAGTTCCAGCAGTAGCATACTTGCAGCTGGAGCAGCAGCTGTCATTAGCATCGTCACAGACCGCACCGTTTTTGAACTTGCACGTCTTGGCATCACAGCAGCTGTTGTTGCCGCAAGACTCTTCGCCACCGCAGTCACAGTCTTCGCCCGACTCAACGATGCCATTTCCACATTGGTGGCCCGTGTAAGTGGTGACCCCCCGGTTATCGGAAAGACAGCTAGACTTCACACTATTACGGCCTATCGCCGAGCAAATATTGCCGATGGTACATTTGGAGAACTCCGTGATGTCTGTGCCCGTGGTCGGGTTCATGATGTACTGTCCCTTGGCATCACAGCTAGATGAACTTAACGGACAGCACTGGGACGACGCGTCGAGGTTCTGCGCACACGTTTGACTCTCGCAATCATGAACAGCTCCGAAGGTATGGCCCGATTCATGAGCAAAGATCTGCCAGCCACCACCTGATGAGCGGACGACAACGTTGGTTCCACTGACCGTACTTGAACTGTCCTGGACAACATCTGCGTTACACAGCTGTCCCAACCAGGCCAATCCAACCTCACTGCCAGTAGGGCAATTACTCATCAGAGTCCAGTAGGCATTGCTATCCTTCTGCTGTCCACGCCATTTGGAAAAGAGATCCAGCCGGGACGAAATGTTTCCCTCAGAGCAAGGCATGTTCCACTGTGCGGAAGCGGGGGCAGATTCCGGACATTCTTTGTCGGTGAGAGTCAAATTGCGCAAACCGATAGAGATATTGAACGACTTTTCGTAGACATTGGACGCGCTGTTGACAGTGTTGATAATCCACTTCTTTGCTGCCTCTTGATCGTCGAACGAGCCCGTGAAGCCACAATCGGTAGCGACGCCAATTAGCGCGACCTTCTTAGTGTTCGGACAACCAGAAGTGTCATCGATAGTCGACTTCAAATTCACACCACCAGCATTGCCTGACACGCCACCAATATCGGATTGCCGCTTGCTGAGTCCAAACAGCGAATTCAAGGACATAGACCCCCATTTGTCCATTTCTTCCTCGACGCGCAGAATCGGATGTTGTGGATCCGAATTAAAACCCAGTTTATCGGCTTCACACGAGGATGAAAGCGGCAACGACCGCTTCAAATCGGTATGGTAGTGGCGAATCATATCAGAATCTCGATAGAAAACCATGTAGTCGCCCTTCCGGTCCGGTATGTCCACATCTTGCTCACGCTTCTTCTCTAGATACGTGGATTTCAACTCGATGTGGTGGGTGTCACTTTTGATGCTGAAAACACCTTCGAATAATGGCTGAGGCCCGTCGTTTCTCAAGTATATCCGAGCCCATCCTACCGGATCCCACATGCCCTTCCCCCGACTGACCGAAGCCCGGCCCTTGAAGACCTTATGCTCATGTCGCGGGATAGCCTCTTCTCTTCGGATGTTTCCAAAACGGTCTAGGTATTGCACAGAGGCGTCTTCTGCTAGGATATCATGATTGGGTTCTAGTTCGAGCTTTATTCGCTGATTCTTATCGCGGAGATTGAATGTAATATCAAAATGAGAAAGATGGTCGACGCGTTGCGAGGGCGTTTGAATCTTGGGGTGATCTAGGGTGGAGACATGCTGTATAGCATTTGGCGCTTGCGACCGAGCTGCACAGTTATATATTAGGAAAAGTCACAGGCGAAAAAAAATAACAAGGAAGAAAATGTTGGAGAGGGTAAAAACTCCACACCCACCTTCCGCTTGGGTAGCAAATAATGAGATTGCGCTAGCAACAAGACACAGGGATTGTTTGAATAACTTCATGGCCTCGGATGCCTGGCAAAAGGCCGGCAGATAAACCCAGGTTGACTGGTGAACGAGTGATGAAAAAGGTTAAACTCAAAAAAAAAAAGAAAAAAAAGAAAAAGGATCTATATAAAAAATAAAGAGAAAAGAAAAGAAAGGTTCTCAAAAAGCTCCTGGGCTGAATGACATGAATAGCATCAGGCAACCGCGGTGTAAGAGAGACGACGACTGTCTCAGTTCAGGGTATATTTGTCAGTGTTTTTGGTTCTCAACCTGACTATGTTCCGTGGCTCCCGGCAGTCACTAGGAACACACAGTAAGCAACCCGAGCGAAAGGGGCGCTTCTAGGCAACGAGAAATCGGTCAAAATCCAACCGCCACTACCAAACGCTTGGCTGGGGCGCAGCGTGTCTTGGCGGACAAAGGGTGGTTGATTAGGTTCAGAAAAATTGGATTAAAGCGAGTGTGTAGCTGTGTGACCCTGGAAACCCTGGAATAATAGAATCGATCAAATGAAAGTCGGGGGAGAAATGACCGAAGGAAATCAATCGGATGAAAGCGGATCTGGAAGGGGAGGTGAGAGGTTGTCGTGGAGATCAATGGGACCGGCGATGAGATTTGGCCCTTAAGGCATCAAACCATCTGCGGGAGAGGATGAAAGAAAATTCGGGGTAAAAGTAATCTAAGAGTGGATCAGTCCCTGGTCTTGATTAGTGGCCAACAGAAGATGAACGTACGGATCAATTGGTTGTCCTCAACACGATTAACGCCTTCAGGGTGTGACCGGCGGGGGGTATTAGGCGGGGATGGAGGCTAGATTGGGGCTATTGAATATGGATAATTAAATATTAAGGGAGGACAAGAACTTGACAGGTGGTACAAAGAAAACAAAAGAGAATGAAGATAATTTTGACGAAAAGGAGAGGTTATTGGCCATCCAAAGGAGATGAAGCGAAGGGGAAAAGTTAGTTTTTGTGTTTGAGAACCAAAGAGCACCCGGTGCCTGAGGTTGAGGTCATTGGATAAATCACGGGCCCTGAAACTCTAAAACCCTTTCGCCAGCCCTACTGAAAACGGATCTCTGCAGTAGTACAGTGCAACAATAAATGTCCTTTTATTTACACATGTACTTGATTTTCTTAGAGGATCTATGTATGATCACCTGTCACCTACCGTAGACAAAAGGCTAGTGGTACAGCATTTCGTTGCACTGCCACTATCTCAAGTTGTCATGAAACCAGTTTCAAGTTCTTATATAGTCCCACCTCAATAAGACATCATTCTTACTATATACGTCCCACAAACAAATAGTACACTATATACAAACTCAGACCTACTAATCATGATACAGCCCCCACTCAACCTTCTGGCCCTTGACAGTTCCCTTGCAAGACATCTCACCCTTGGAGCCAACCTTGCCAGATCCGCCGAATTTTCTCACTGAGTCGCTGATGAGGTCCACAATATCCTGGGCGCCGATGTAAAAGTCAATGTTTCCATTCTTACCCTTGCCCTGCACGCCGAAAGCGCATGTCCCGTACTGCACAAGCTGGTGCTGGGATCCAATTGCATTCTCGACCTCCCACTTGCCGTCTGTGTTGGCAATATTCTTCACGATCTGCATGCAGTCTGACACCTTGGGGGACGCGTCACTGGTCTGGTCGACAAGCGTAGAGCTGCCGCAGTAGTCTGGCGCCGGATAAATCACACATGGGTAGTTCGGGGCGTCGGTGTCCGGAGTGTCGCCGTGGTCCCATGCACGGTAGGCAGTCTCTGCGCTGCAGACTGGCAAGCGGATCATTCCTGGCGTGGTTATATCGTTCTCATAGAGGTCGTCGAGTGTGCTCTCGCTTTCAGGGTCGGCTGCGGCACCGCCGTTCGTCTCGCCGTTCTTCAGGTACGTTCGCACTGATCCGATGATGATTTCCTCCACAGTGACATTACCAAAAGAGCCTTGACCCATCGAGTCCACGCCGGGTAGTGCAGAGAATGGGTTATCGATGCAGCCACCCTCGGAGCATTCCCATGGCTGTCCCTCCGGGGCAGCAAGGTAGTAGCGCTTCTCGCGGTGGCAGGCCTTTGCCGCCTTCATCGTATCATCCTTTAAATAGTCACCCATGTCATCTGCATGGTCACACGAGTAGCCCGCGTCAATGATGAATGGGTGTCTGCCGGAAACGTTCCAGATGGAAGGAATAGCGAAAGCGAAGAACGACTTGCTTATACTCTTTTGCAGAGCAGTCATCGTATCTTTTGGTAGCTCATCTGAATCCGATGGGGGCAGCGCCATGCTGATTGAGGAACCCTCAATGAATTTGCCATCAGAGATCAGGTCCGTCAGTGTTTCGATTGACCCGTCAGAGCCGTCGAATAATGTGCTCAGGGACTTTTCCACAACTGCGCCCCAGCCCGCGATTGATTGGCCCATGTAGTTGGTGAACTCATCCTGCTTCCCTGGAGTCCAGTCATCGGGATCAGGATCGCTGAGCAAGTCCTTGGCAATAGTTGTACTTTGGGAGATAATGGTCATAGTGGTATCTTTGACGTTGTCCAGGGTGGATCCCTTTGCGAGGAAATACGGCAACTTCGACAGGACTGAATTGAAGAATGGGGCCGCTGTTGACGCAGTTCCAAGAGTAATCAGATCGATCAACAGCAAGAGCCATGTATTGTCCTCGGGTTCTGGTATCGGGGCGAACTTGTTCTCGAAATCGTCGAGAGCGTTGGTGATTTCCGAAGCGGCGGCCTGGAACAATGCGTTGTGATAGCTTTGGTACAGCTCATGAATATAGACCAAAGAATTCCAAATCAAATACCCTGCTGGGCCAGCACCGTCGTTGTCGAACTCCTTGCACTGTTTGGTGGCCCCACAGTTGCTTGTCGACTGGAATGTGCCACAGTTGACACCCTCGGGACCGTCAAGGGTGTCTGAGATAGACGCCGTGAACGCCATTTGAGTGCCTCTATCAATGGTCTTCCACACATCGATCGCATCAGCCCACGCATGAGGGGCATCGATTTGGTTCCATCGATCCGACGATGACAGGGTACGTTTATCAACAACGGCTTGGTCAGTACAATGCAGATCGGTCCAGTTTCCCGTCCTATTTCCGACCTGCCAGGGGTCCTCGTTGTTTTTAATGCTCGTTTTCCAAGCGGCCCAGTTTTCCACTAAGACCCCGCCACGCGTGGGAGGATCGTTGTATTGCTGGAGATCTGTGGCCCAGTCGGTAGTACCGCCCATGTTAAGTCCCTTGTAGAGGGACTTACGCGACGCCTTGGTTGTAGGGCTCATGTAGGCAACCCATTGGGTATCGTCATAGACTAGAATGTCGCTGTTGCTGGTCGGATCAACATAGTGTTGGTTGACTCGACCATCACGCTTCAGAATACCGTTCGTTGTAGATCCTTCCAGGATCTCATTTATCTCAGCATCGGATATGTAACCCCCGGTGGCCGTGCACTTTCCTGGGGTGGCCTGCGAGTCGTAAGGACCTCCAGTGTATAAACAATCTGGTCCGTGGCATGAAGGATCAGCCATTGCGAAAGAACGCCCGTAGCTGGTAACGCCAACCACAACCTGGTTTGAGGGCACGCCCGCTTTGGTGATCATGACTAACGAACTGATGGTCTCAGTTAGGTTAACTTGACTGCGCAGGCACGATCCCGAAGGGCAGCCGATCTGTGAGTTGGGATTTGTTGCATCCCACTATACAAGGTAAAGTTATCAGTATGGGACTCATGATAAACACAGGTTGATTACTTACCTGTCCGTGAAGATCGTAGGTCATGTAAACAATATAGTCCACGACCTTGCTTATCTTCTCGATGGGAAAGTTCTTTAGATAGAAGTATGACGATGCCGCCGCAATGGACACCGATTTCCCTGGAAGCAGGTTCTTAAGAATGACAAGGAAGGCCAGATAATTGTCACCAGAGTCTGGATCATCTGGGGGGATACCTGGAATATCCGGTGCCTATATGAAGAAGTCATGTTAGTCGTATACTCAGACAACACGACGTCAAAGAGGGCATACTCCAGGATACTCCCAGTCAATGTCAACACCGTCAAGATTATTCTCCTTGATAAAGTTGGCAATATTTGTGGCCATTGTGAGCCGGTTAGCAGCTTTGACTCCCTGGCGGAAAATGTTGTAGGTACTGGGCTGGGCAGAGAAATCCCAGCCGCCAAAAGACAGGATCCTCTTCGGTCCAGAGATTTTCAGAAAGTTGCGAAACTCATACTCAGTCAAAGTATCTTGGAACTTGACTTGATAATCTTCTGTTAGTATACCGAATGCAAAATGCAGATGCGTGTACTTGGACCCGTCAACTTGGATGGCATCCTGGTATAGACAATCGCGACTACCCAAGCTATAGCCTTCAAAATAGGCAATGCTTCGAAAGACCTCAGGAGCATTGCCGCGCACAAGGTCGGTGCCACAGTTAGAAATGCAACCATTTGTGCCTTTCTCCGCAGAGCCTGGCGCGCCGGTGCTGGTGTCTATACAGAACTCGTCTGTTATTCCGCACTATTTAGAACGCACATTAGGACTGGATGCGTGATCTGCTTATAGAATTGTCAACATACCTGACCCCAAACATTACAACAAGCATTCAACGGGCAGGGATTAAGCCCAGAGATATCCGTAGTGTCATCTGGCGCTTCTGTGCCCGGCACCTGGGGCCCGCATACTGCATTGGCCACGGGGTCGGGCATAGGAGGGCTTCCGCTACTCAGACAAATCACTGTTCCGGCCCAGACATTTGAGCAACCGTTCCAGCCCCATGTCTTCTTATTGAAGTCCTCCAGATCCTTCTTTGTGAGGCTGTATTGAGCAGCAAGGTTTGCACAGTTGTCGTCTTCTTGGACCGTGTATGTAGCACACGATCCATCCGGGTTAGGTTTCGGGGCAAAATCGGGGAGGGTACCCGCCGAGCAACAGACATGTTGCCCTGGCGTGAGGGATGAACAGAAGTTTGCATCATCATTGTACTTGGTAAAATCCGCAGCCGAGATCCCACATTTCGCAGCCAGGGAAGCGCAGCTATCCCCGCCTTCAACCTGCACTGTGCTGCATTCCGCGCGAGCGACGATGTTACTGTGGGAGGACGGCGTGGTGATGGCGGCTACCGCTGAGCTCGAACGGATGGCCTTCGACTGGGTGGCATTGGACGAAATCTTCAAGAGAGGAGTGGTAAGGACAGCCGGACCGGTTACGTTCTTTTCATGTTCGAAGGAGAGACACCCTCCGTTCGACCAGGTTTTCATTGCGCTTTGAACGGGTGTAAAGGTCCCATTGCTAGAAGCAAAGATGCCGAAGGTATGAGCATTGTTGCTGCTCGGATCGCATAGCTGCATGGCCACGTTACCGGAGTTGATATTTAGCGTCCGAATATTATCTGCCAGTGCCTTTAGGGCAAATGAGCTAACACCCTCGCTCTGCAGGCCCTTGCCAATGTAAACACCGACAGCGGCTGAGCCAGACCGAGCAAACAAGAAAG
Organism: Aspergillus avenaceus; assembly: GCA_009193465.1. Classification (NCBI taxonomy): domain Eukaryota; kingdom Fungi; phylum Ascomycota; class Eurotiomycetes; order Eurotiales; family Aspergillaceae; genus Aspergillus; species Aspergillus avenaceus. The sequence goes on along the minus strand of ML742147.1, from coordinate 16,905 downwards.
TGCTTCTCTTGGTGCTCTTCGCTGCGACATGTTGACTCTTAAGGTATTGACGCATCTGCTTGGAAGCAGAGCGGATATCCGTAACAGCGAGTGGTCCGTCACTCCACCAGCCAAGGGAATAGGTCGAATTCAGAGAATCGACAGCGGCCGCCACCCGTGCGTCCGGGCGTGGGAGGCTCGACCAGTCGGGGCCGTAAGAGGTACATGCATAGAGACGATGGAAAGTGTTGGGATCATCCACTCCGTCATACAAGGAAAAATCATAGAACAATGTCCGGTGGCAGGACTGGAGCTGGCCAAAGTTGTGGTAGAGAGACCAGTTGGAAGGATTGGGTCCTGCAACGCTGCAAGCTACAGGGCATGCGGCATCTCTACTGCTATAACCAGGACTAGCAGGATTTCTCAGCCCTACTTTCCCTCGTGCCGCATAGGCAACATCGCCAGATAGCAAGAGGCATACGGCCCCCAGGGCTATGATGAGCCACGAGGGGGTCATCGTACAGCCTTATGAAAGGACAGGAATGATCAAGGAATGACAAAGGGTGAAAATAGCAAAGAACGACAAAGAAAAAAAGAAAAGCAAAAAGAGTGAGTAGCCAAAGACCTGTTCTCCCATCCTCCAAAGGGGCTCTTTCGCCGCTTTTGTACTTTCCTCCCTACAGTCGAACATCGTCAGTACGATATGAATATATTCCATATAGAATGAGATCAGATCACATTGGCCAAAATGAACAGGACGCCACCAGAAACGCCAAGGCACTGGTACTAGCAGACTTTCCGGTTAAAATCAAACTCATATTCATCCTGTCTGCAAGCCCTCTCTTCTTCAATCACAACGCTCGGAGATGAGGCTTGGCTGCATCCACGATGTAACCGTTCCTGCATACTGTTCAAGTTCGCTTAAGTCACAAAGGGGTCACAAAGCGACTTTAGTATCAGGCTATTTACGCCACATCCAGGGGCCAAGACACCACCAACATATTAAGGAACCATTCTCACCATCTCCTCTAAATTCCGGCCCCCATAAACTTATTTTTCTTGCATTACCCCATCACCACTGCGACTACGATGGGCTTGCTTTCGCAGAGCTGGCTTATTCTGGCCCTCTGCCTCAGCCTTGCTTACAGTCAGACTTCCATCACGGCAGGGGTTACGGAAGTAGACTTGATCTTTCCGCGAAATGAAAGCTATTCCCCCTCACCACTGACCCCGATTGTTTTCGCCATCCAAAACCCGGGTCTCCTGTCAAGCCTCAACCCGGAGATTTCTTACTATATCGAGCAGCAAAATGTCAGCACCAATGAAAGCGTCTCTACCTCGGGCTCTATCAAACTGTCAAACACCAATTATACGACAAGCGACCCATACTTTCTCTATTGGAGCACCGGAAAGCTGGACATTGAGGGGACCTTCGTGCTAGCATGGGAGCTCAAGATGAACAACTGCTCCCACTCTCCGCAAAGCGACGCATTGTCTTTCGGGTACTTCGGCTCACGTCGGCATCAGGTGTATTTCTCCACCAAGAATGGCACTTCATCACCGGACTTTGCATCTGCAACCGAGGCTGATGCCTGCGACCAATCCCAAGCCCAGGCCGTACAAGTGCCAGATCTGTTAGCGGTACCGTCTTCACGAACCTGGGGCGCACCATCCTGCGCTGCGACCGTGGGTCCGTCGCCGACTCCCAGTCCCTGCGAGGTCAAGATTGATTCCACAGCTGCCGCTAGTATCTCTGCGGCCCTGACCTCCGATGCCTGTGCCAACCCAGTTCGCACGGGGCTGAGCTGTCCAACCCCGTCTTCAGAGAGTGCAGCCTCCGTGACTCAATCTCCCGTCGGAGGGCGCTGGCTATTGGCGATGGGAATGCTGGTCGCTTACGGTCTCGCATGATAAGATGGACAGTCTCGACAGGACCGGTTCAATCCGTTGTACGCTAGTCTTCCGTAATAGGATAATAATCAGCTCACACTCCGTCTCATATGATGCATCAAACACCATCGAATCCGTAAGACACATAGTTAGTAGTTCTTGGCCGAAGCTCAGACTGCCCCGATGTCACCTTGAAGCGGCTTTTACCCGGCAGTTACTAGATCCCGCGGCTGATCCGGCTCCCGCCGGATGTGCATAGTGCTTGAACGTGCCCATATTATCATTTTCACAATGCCAAGGACGCTCATGCATGCAATGTGACAGCTTGGCCAGGCCAGCCTCTTCGCCACCAACATTGCCGATGTAGCAGGATCCGGAAATCCTCCATATGACCGTGCAGTAGTCAATGACACCAAGGCCCGTTATACGAGAAATCCAATATCCGAAAGTCCAGAATCGAACCCAGCCAGTCAAACTCACGTTACATCCAAGATTGCACCCGCAGGACTCACAAGCGCAGGTATAAGTACGCCGTAAGTATAAAAAGCCCACCCTGGAAAGCAAGAACAAGGATCATCAACTCAAACCTCCCCTTTTCTCTCTCATTTCATTAAAGTCCGAAGTCATGGGTTCCAAAGCCGCCATTGTCCTGGGGCTCCTCCCCCAGTTACTCTCTGCCAGCGTAGTCTGCAGCTTCTCCTCGGCGGCTAGCAAAGGCGATACCTGCGAGTCCTTTGCTTCATCCTGGGGCCAAACCCTTGACTCGTTCAAATCTCTAAACCCCGGAGTCTCATGCCCGGACCTCACAGCAGGCCAGAGCTACTGTGTCATCGGCACCGTCACAGACGACGACCCAGAGACAACGACAACACCAACCTCCACGCCGAAACCCACGACAAGTACCACGACAACATCCTCCTCGAAGTACGAGCCAACGCAGCCCGGTGTGCCCTCCAACTGCGACAAATTCCATCTCGTCGCATCCGGCGACCAGTGCGACACAATCGAGGCCAAATACGGTATTACAGACGCCCAGTTCAGAGCCTGGAACCCAAGCATTGACAGCAGTATGATTCTCCTTCCCTCCACCTGGTTACCTCTTTTCTCATATACCAGACCAACCATCTAACATGAACTAGACTGCTCCAACCTCTGGCTAGACTACTACGTCTGCGTACACGTCCCCGGCGCAACAACCACCAGCTCATCGCCCGAGCCGACGTCCACAGGCCCCCAGCCCCAAATGCCTGGGATAGTGGACAGCTGCAAGACCTTTTATAAAGTCAAGTCCGGTGACAGCTGTTACTCGATTAACGCTGCTGCGGGCATCACGCTTGATCAGTTCCGTAAGTGGAATACCCAGATTGATGCTACTTGCTCGAACTTGTGGGTGGATTATTACGTGTGTATTGGGGCTTAGAGTTGTTTTGTCTCGAGTGGTGTTGTTATACTGCTTCTCTTATCTCTGTTGATTTGGGGTTGGGATCGGGTACGTGTAGTATAGTGTTCTTGTTGATTTATTTGGTTTACCGTGCTGGTCGAATTGATGCGTAGGTATTTTATGTTTCTGACGTCGTCGTGTTTTTGGTAGAAGGAATGGTAAAGTGTAGCGTCTTCTGTGCCCTCTGGCTTGTTGTATGAGTGGTATTTGTAGTAGGGGAATTAGTGGTGGTGCTTGCTGCTGCAGTAATGGGGTGGAAGTTCACTATGATCGTGTTGTCAGTTCCGAACCCTAAGGTGCAGACACGAGATATTGTCATTCAGTCGGAGTCTGTTACTGATATATATATTAGTTCTCTTTATTTTATTCCAGTCCATTTTGTTTCTTTTGAAAAGGCTTTGATTCGATTTTTTGTGCCTTTTTTTTTGCGATATATCGTCATGATGAACTCGTGTGGTATATTTTATGAGCCACAAGAGCAAAGTGTGGAATAAACGCGCCGCATGTTTCACAACATACACAGGGCATGTCATCCTCGCTCTCACTTTCCTCCCATGTGCCATCGTCACAGTCATACGGGGATCTCACAGGTATCTGCGAAGTACCACTGGATGTGTCATGTTTGAGGTCTTTTGTGTCACCATCGGAATGAGCATCGGTCCTCGACGTTGTCGGCTCTGAAACCGAGCTAGGAGAATATCTCCGCCCCATTTCTTGTCTGTGGAACATCTTCCCGATATCTCGGCCGCTGCTTCGCTTGCCCTCTCCAGCAGCATCTACCATATTTGTAACGGCGATATTCACCAGACGGATGTTCCACCCGGCCTTCTCGGGATGAAGTTTTCGGACCATGGGCAGGAGACCTTCATGTACAAGTTGCTCCGCCAGCGCATCAACGCTTGCATCAAGGTGAAACACAAATCGTGGCAGTGGTGCTGACCGTGAGATCCGGTTGAAGCTGTGAGGCTGCGCCCCGTTGGTCATAGCTGGCGGCTTGGGTCGCGTTGATACACGAAGCGTCTTCGGATATGCCAGCCATCGTAGACCTTGACTATCCGGTATAGCAGAGGCTGTGGTAACTCGAGTGTTTGCTAAATCAGGGTCAGGGTCCTCTTCGGTGAGGTCCGCTCGCACACGACGTATTAGACTGGTTGCTAAGGGAATCAGTTCCTTTCTGACCTCTTCGAGGGTGTTCAAACCCCCGTACGAGTCTTCAATGCTAATCTGGGTAGGTAGATCCCGGGCCTCAAGAACATCTGAATTATCTACACCGTGAATGAGACCCCAGATTTTAGCACCGACCCCTTTGGGGGATCCCGCGCCCCCAAGAACCTTTTCCAGCAGCGGAGGACCCATGCCAGGGAACAGGCGAACGTCTCGGACGGTAATTCTGTTATCCGCGCTACTATCCGGTGTATCCCTACAATGGACGGGATGCACATTCTTATTCAGATAAGTGGTTAATTTGTGGGTGAGTTTAGACCCAATCCCGGGGATTTTTCTTATGTCATAGGCATCAAGAAAGTTCAAAACATTGCTTTGTGCACCTTGCTCCGCCACCGAATACGGTGGAAGGAGCGTGGTTTGGTTGTTGGGCTTATGGGTATTACCAACTAGTTTGGCGAGCAGTTTGACGGTCGAGATGCCTACTGTGGCAGTGTAGCCCTTTTGTTCTTCTAGTTGCCCACGTAGATAAGCTGCCAAGTGGGAAGCAACAAGTAGATTGATACGAAGCGACGGAGGGTCATTTCCTTGCACAGCAGGGGAGACATCAGGCTCTGATGCAGTGGGAGAAACAGCAGGATAGGTTGGACCACAGAACCCCGTCGCATCGTACGCGAATCCCAGGGTGGGATCCAGACGGTTGAGATGGAAGAACGAGTGTTCCAGATCATTTGGGTTCAAAAGGTCCACATTGTAGGTAATCATGTCTGTGACATCCAGAAACAACTGTTTGTTCTCGGGGTCAGAAATAAGGCCTAGGGATCCACAAAACCGTGGAGACCAAAACGCGCAGGACCTGCAGAACAAAAAAAGAAACATGACACACCTCATCGAAGCCCAACTTTTCCACTTTCCCACTCCAGCAAAAAGCGCGGAGGAAACGATAGAGATCCTTGGATGCATCGCGAAATTTAGACAGATCTTCCCCGAGAACTATGACCAGTTCCGGGCAGATCTGTTTGGCTTCTTTGATCAGTTGCAGCTTGCGTAATCCTCGTCGACGAGCCTCATAGTTACAAGTCACTACGATTTGTTTCTGTTGAACAGCTAAAGGCAGGGTCTTCAAGACCGGTTGTTCGACCTCGAAAACGGAGGCATAGAAGCAATCATAGTCCTATTGGAGAGACCAAATGGGAACAAAATTCATGTGGTTAGCCTAGGCTAGACCAAACAGAAGAGAAACCAGATGGGAAAAGTCAAGACTAACGAAGTGGATTATGATTCGATGATCGTTTCTGAGCGGAGCCAGAGTCATTTAGTAAGTTTAAAAAGCAAATCATGTAACGGTGAAGGGTCTTGTTGGTGTGGGTTTTATTTTTTTTTTATTTTTTATTTGGTTCCAAGCCTATTAAAAAGGAAAAAAGAAGAAAAAGGGTTTCTTTAATTAAATCAACTTCCAACCAGAGGAGAGCGTGAGAGAAGCGGTTATGCAGGAATGATGCATTAACTGCAGGTTGTTGAGAGGAGGAAACCATAACTTACTATTACTACCACTGGTATTATCTACTCACGAGTATTTTTACTTAACCTAATTGACATTTCGGAATTTCCGTCGGGTCTGTTTCTGACAGTAAGAGGCTGGACTCTGGGTTTAGTTTACCAACGGTGGCTGGAGATCCTCTTTCGGGAAAAAATTACGGAAATTGCGGGGCCCAACCAACCAGAAAAAAAAAAAAAAAAAGAAAAGAGAGAAGTTTAACAAGGTCTTGGCGAGTCTCCACTTAGCCTCGTGTCTATCTTTTTATAGCAAATCACATACACAGTACCGTGCGGTGACAATACTGGGAAATCAGAAAAAATTACTATAAATATCTATTTTTCATTGCATTTGAACTTTGGACGTGTTGAGTAATAATAATTCATGAAAGATAAAAGAATCAAAATAATAAAAACGATTTGACAAACCTTAATAAATTATAAGATAATATAATATAAGAACCAGTGAAGACAAAAACTAAAACATCCAAATCCACTGTGATTCAGATCCAGACAATTTGAGCTAATGGATTTGATCTTTTGAATGGATACAGCCGCGCGTTCAACGGAGATTACTTGTTCACTTCACTTGTTCAAGAGAGATACCGAAAAGAATATAATAAAAATAATTTAATAAAATAACATAAATAAAAAGAAGAATCAAATCATCATCAAAAAATAAAATAAAAATAAAAAAATAAAAAAAGAGTCGATGGGTCCGACAAGAATAGTCACAGCGCTGATGCGGCGTCAATAGTTGGGAATTATTATTAGAAGAGACGCAGCAACTAATCAATCATTTTCTCTCTCTCTTCTTCCATCGCCATCTCCATCTCCATCTACCATTTAATTTAATTAAATCCGGGAATCCGATCGAATGCGGTTGTGAAGATTATTGTATTTTTTTTTATTATTTTTTATTATTGAATGGTTTCCTCGTGAAAGAAATTTGGATTTGGATTTATTCTTTTATACTTTCCATTCTTCCATTTTCTTCTTCTTTTTCTTCTTCCTTTTTTTTCCAAAAACCACATGGTGCAATTTCCATCATCATCATCATAATTAATAGAAGTGATCGTCAACCCCTCCGCTGCGGTTTTCCTAAAATAGGAATCATTCTCATCAGACAATTGGACAAGCACCCACCTTCTCTCCTCTTTTTCTTTTCTTTTCTTTTTCACTCTAAACAATATCCACCACTACTATTTTTTTTTTTTATTTATTTTTTTTTTTATATATATACCCTGCATTGTGATCACGCTTGGTCGGCTGCATTAGTCTCCTTCTTATTAGCGGTCTCTTTATTTTTTTTATTTTTTTTAATTTTTTTTTTTCATCACTTTCGATATCTACTCGCTTGCGTGCGGGGTGCTCCCATCCTCAGCCGTGGTCTCAGCTTCTTTGCTTGTTCGCTAGCCTCATCTCTTGTTTCTTCTTGTCTCTTGTCTCTTCCTCTCTGTCGGTTGAGGGATCCTTCGCCATGCTCATTATCCCCATGCACCCGCCAACGTCACACTATTCTTCTTCGGAGACAAGTAGAACCATTTCACAGACAGCCATGTCCTCCATCCCGACTCCATCGTCATCCTCATCATCATGTCCTTCAACAGTCTCGCATTCAAACATGTCCTGCAGTCTGACATCCAATGCGACGGCCAACCGACGACCGAGCATGAGACCGAAACTCACCCTTCAGACCACTTCACTGCCGATGACCTTTGGCAGCTCGACCACGGGCCTATCACTCTCACTGGCTTCCGGTCCGACAGCCTCTCCGACCGTCCGCAACACGTTCAAAAATGCCTATGACAATGTACCGCAATCCGCAACTGCCTCCCCCGCGAAGTCATCCAACAGCCGATTCAGCAAGCCATCCTCACCCTATCCCACAAACAACCCCTACCAGCTTCCTCTGGGAGTGAAGAGCATCCTTCGCAACTCACCGTTGGATCCGTCATGCAGGCGTCGGAGCTCGGTGGCGGCGAACGGGCCCAACGCAGGACCGGGCTCGCGCCGTGTCTTTTTCCCCGCCAAGAAGCAAGTCAGCTATCGGCAACCGTTAGAAGAGGAAATACAGACCGTGCGCTATACCGCACGACACTCCGATCTCACAAATGAGTGGGATCCGAAACCCCAACCAGCCGGTTCCGGGGAGGATTCGGATTCCAACTCCAGTGCCACGCCATCGGACGCGAGCACATCGGACGAAGATGCCGAGACAGGGACGGGCAAGACCCCTCTCCGTTCCTTCGAACGGAAGAAGCGGAAACACATGAGCGCAGAGAAACAGATCCGGGCCGTCGCGCTGATGGACCCCGTCGATGAAGATGGCACTTCTACCCCTCAAACACCATGCCGGGCCCGGGCCAAACGCCGTTGTGAATGGAGATGGACACTGGGACCCCTCGAGGTCCGAAGCGAAAGCGCTCAGTCCGGGGATAATGCACAGGCAGCGGACTCTGAGCCAACAACAACAATAAACACCACAACAATAACATCACCCGCCTCGAACCCCACCACCACATCGCCGGATAACGAGTATGAGTACGACAGCCCCAGATCGTGGGTTTCCACCGTCACATCTCTTTCCAGCGTCTCCGAGCAATCGAGTCCCGGTTTCCTCACCCCACTAGAGGCGGTCAAGCACACGGACGAATGCAAGACTCACGAAACTCAACGAGCGCACGTCGAATGACTAGCAACGAATCAGGGATGCACATGCATTGATGACTCAAGAATCACACTTACGAATTATGCATATAGAAGGCGCGGCAATTTCATCCGTCCAATAACAAGCCTTTCTCCATATACATATACATATTTACTCACCCTTTTAGTTGGATTGGTTGCTATCTTAAGCGCACTATTCATATGATTTGATTTGATTTGATTTGATTTTTATTACACTGGAGTTTACTATTTTTATTTCTTGCCTTTTTTTTTTCCTATTTCTAGATATATGATACCAACTACGTTGGCGGCATGATGGCATTGCATACATAACTTGCACCTTATATACACAACCTTACTTACAAACCTAGTAGCTAGTCTAACTACTACTACTACTTTTATTTCTAATCCAATACTTTCACGATACACGGTTCAAATTACTTCTAACTTACGCTTTCATTTTCATTATTATTTTTTTATTTTTGACTTTCAAGTAAAGTAAAGCCTAGACCAGTTCAAATTTCGGTGTTCGTCTGAGTAAAAAAAAACGAATACGATTGCCGATCTCGTCTTCTAGACTTTTTATTAGAAACATGTGGGCCCTGAACCTTTAATTTGTATCCGGATTCCTGCAACCCAGGAAATATGTGGGGGATACGACTGTAGAATTTTCAGATACTACGGTGTTCTTATACTGGTTCCGATCGTGAAATTGGAATTTGGATGGTTTGTTACATCACATCACTTTACTTTGTTTTTAAGTTCTCTGGGAATGGTATATCATACAACGTACTACTATACACGAAAAGAAGAAGAAAAATCATAGTCCATGATAATATCATCCGATTTCACCTTTAGAAATGAATATTAATAAGTAAAAGTACACTATATGGTGAACATTAATTGCCAGTTTCAGTTTCAATGTCTGGTTCCCGCCCGGTCAAGTCGCCCGTAACCCTTTTTCTCACTTTGCGTAGAGCGTATTTTGCCTCGTCGCGCGCGAAGACAGCGTTGCGAGCAGGTTTCCACTGCATGATGCCGCGTTGTTGGCGCTGTTCGCTGCGTCGGTTGGCTCGTTTCGCGGACTTGCTTTCCCTGCTGGAACTCGCTAGACTGTCATCGAAGGATGATTGAGTGCCATACGATGACGATGGCCGTTGCTCTGCTTCTCCTTCGGACTCGCTGGAGTTGTCCTCCGGGTGTTCCAGCGAGTTGTCCTCGGGGTGCGCTGCTTCTACAGAGTGGCCTTCATCGTAGGCTGGGTCGTCGCGGCCTGGCTCTGCGACTTTGTTCCCGTTATGATCCATGAATCTGCTCGGGTCACGGCCGAACGCACCGCTCCAGTCGTGTCCTTGTTTGTCAATCCATTGGCGTCGCTCTTTGGGGTCAGCGTGCTTCAGGACGTCTCGTCCGTCGACGAGAGATTTCTCGTGCATCCGCTCGACTTCCTCCGGGACTTCGAGGGATATGCTTCGTGGGCGCACGCCTTCCGCGATGCAGGCTTCCCATGTCTCATAGGTTTCGCGGGAGTGATTGTCCACGACGTATTGCTCGTGGGATTCGTCGATGCCGGGGGTGAACTGGCAGCGGAACTGGAGCCGACCGATAATTTGAAGGTCTTCCAGTCCTGGCTCACGCTTCGCTTCCCAGTTGTCTTCTGTGATGTAGTTCTGGGTCAATCGCTTCCCGTTCTTGGTTGACCAGATAGGAAGGTCGACGGGTGTATCTTCGTTGTCCATCAAGTGCTGAAGCCAGAGGATCGCATAAGCAGCGGGGCTGTGTTTTCTTTGAGTATGGAATTCGAATACAACTGGTGACCGGTAGCGGTGTTTTACTGGTAGACGAATGCTCTTGTTGTAAGATGCATTAGTCAGATCGAATAATGTATCTTGTCCATCGACCGAGCACACATGTCGTGAGATCTTTCCGCTGCTGCCGCCTGTCCGCAGCCTGATCTTAGCCCGATGGTTGAAATTCTTCGCTACGACTCTCTCCGACAGAAATTCAAAAGTACCGACATCCCATCCAAGCATGTTCGGCGGTAGCCGGGTTTCGACGTGCCGGAAAAGTAGCGAAATTCGTATCCGACCAAATCCGATACCTCCATCAAGAGGATACCATCGGGTAACCTGGGAGCTGGTTTGTAAGATGTCTGAGAGCTTAAGGGGCACCACGCCCAAGATTGGGTCGTGTTCTCGGTATCGTTGATCCCGGACGGTCACTGTGACGATGGCTGAACGCCAGTCACGAACGAATCTCTCAGTGCCTGCGTTGAATATCGGTTTTGAACTGACAGCTTTTGGCCGAGTACGGTAGATCTGTGCGTTACCTATTAGTCTCACTCCCTCAATATAGATGAATGGGTGGTGTTACCAATTGATCATTGAGAACCATCTTACAATAACTGGTTGGCAAGTCCCCTCCTTGCTCTTCTGTGTTCTCTCCATATGGCTTCGCTGGCTCGTATTCTCTCCCCTTCCTATATCGGCTTCCCTGAATATTGGCAAGTTGAAGGTTTACAATCTGATGTACCACGACACTCACAATGCCACTAGGCCAAAGTGGATCGGGTGGCGTGTGAGCAACGGCATCTTCTTCCTCATTGGTAATGACACCCTTCTCGTCTTGAAATTGTGGGTTGCCCTTGAGGTTCTCCGGTAAATCCTTCTTTTTACCATCGGTTCTCAGTTCTGGTCTCAACCTTGGCTTCCCGAAAAAGCCCACTTCCCAATGTAGCTCGCCAGGCATCTCGCTGCCTTCATTGAGGCCTTGCAATTTAGAGACCTGGGGGTACATCCGGCCTGGATGTTGAATCATCTCACGGATTGGCAGCTCAACCTTACCCACGATGTCATCTGCCGTATTCCGATCCGAATCCCAGAGTTCAACACTCAAGTTCTCATCAGCATTGATGAGCTCAGGGTTCACGAGAAGTGCGGCGGTTTCTTCCCAAACAGGATTTAGATCATCGGTGATGACTCTGGTGCAGTACATAGGCTTGCCATATTTCGAGAAGGACAAGTTGATATAAGGGTCGCTGCCCCCGCCATAGCTACCACGCCGATCTTGTTTGCTTAACCCAATGGCACGGTGGATGCGAACCCACATAATTCCTATTGCTTGGGTCTCCTTAGCGATATCATCACCTTTCAGCATCATGCTAAGGTCCATCGTCATTGACTTTGGTGCAGCGAAAAGACCACATGCCGTACCAATGGCATAGTTCACGAAATTAGAAATTAGTGGGAGATTCAAGATGTTAACGCCTCCTTTCACCATTGGCATGCATCCGGCTTTTATGTGAGGTATTCCAACCAGACTGAATGTCATATCTTTCATAAATGGTGCTTCTGGCATTAATTGGAACCTGATACGCACAGTGCCAACCATCTCGATTAACTCAACGAACACTGGGAAAGGAACCCCGAAAAGGCCTCTCATGCCCAAGTAAAATACCAGCTGCATGTGCATGTTGCGCGCTTTGGAGGAAGCGGTTTGGCCACTCGGCTTGGCATGGTATGCAAAAGAGGCCTCGATGTTATAATAGCTGCCCGCTTCCTCCATGGCCGCGGCCTCCTCGGGGTCCTTGTTCTTGATGTTTTCTTCGCGCGCATTGTCCTTCAGATGCTGCACATGTTCATCCGGAAGCGCTCGTAGACTCAGTATGCGCAACGGGTTGTTCCCTTGGTCGATTTCAGCAATGCGCACATTCTCAACCACGCCTGGCGCAGATGCTTGCATGATATCTTCGATAGTATCAGCAACGGGTGATAACATATCAGGATTGATGAGACCCCAAATAATTCCAAGAAATGAGTTCATCCACTCAACGGACTCAGGCAATAGATTGGCAATCGCCTAGATGGGTGCTGTTAGAGCGCTAGACCTCAAATGTAAATGTATAGGAGCTCACCATTTGCCCTCGAAGCTGCTCACTGCTCCATTCCATTTCCCGGCCACTCCGAATAACTTCTTGCACCCACAGCCACACGCCACTTGCAATACACGCAGCCAAGGGTATAAGGGCCCATAACAAGCCTCCAAACATCCGACCAACGAAAAGTATACCGAACACAATCCCTATGCAGAGTCCAGTCCCCCTTTTCTCTAATTGATCATACATGGGCTTGTAGGAAACAGAAGGGGTTGGATGGAAAAGAACGTTTGTAATTTCGCCATGGAGGGGGACGTCGGAAGTTGTACCTTCTGCGATGGGGTCAGGTGGCGCTGTGATATCTTGATTCTCCTTGTAGTCCTTGAGGCTTTGACTCGGTGAGGTCTTGACATCCTAATTGCATCCACAATAGTCAGTGGTTGATCATGTTGGGTATCGGCCGTGAAAAAAAAAAAAAAAAGAAAGAAAGAAAGAAACTCACCGTTGGCTTTCCAAGGTTGGCATTGGGGACCACCAGCTGCGACCAAACTTAGCGATCGAACGTCTTCAGCAAGGATGCAAAAGCATTGCTTCGGAATGATTACCTTTGGATTCTTTACCACGTCCATCGAATCCGAATCCTGATCTTCGACCTCTATCTCCCGACCAGTAGTCGGGTCGGTCACCATGCGTGTCTTACCCTTGCCGGGTCTTTTCCGCGGTTTATGAGGATGCGCATCTTCATAAGCTTCTTCTTCTTCTCTTTCTCTTGCAGTAACAGCTTCTTCGTGGGCTTTGCGATCTTGTTTGTCTCTTTCCATGTGCTCTAGAAATTTCTGGATAGTCGGGACCGGGTTATGTGCACCATAGTGCTCTCCCACTCGGTGATGTTTTGGGGAGTCAACCCCATTATGAGGTCCCATGCCGGCGATATCGTGAAAATGGGTGTGTACAGTAAATATCTCAGGTTATAAGTGCGCTGGGAACCCCAGTTGTCATCCTAAGTTGGGAGGTTCCTGAATCCCTACGTTGAGCGGAGATCAGGGGAAAGAAATTGAGTTAGTCGGGAACAAGAGTGAAAGGTATTTGAGTGTCAGTAGCAGAGAGTTTCTGTCTCTGGGATGATCTGCAGCTTTGATGAAGTAATGCATCCAGTTGCATAACGAGTGCCCAGCCCTACACAGAAGTACTACGTCATTGTGGAGGAGCCAATCCATTTCATGGCCAATCCACGGCGGAGACTTTCAGCTCTGGAGTACGTTGGTAGGAATTATGGACGGCCCGCTAACAAGAAATAAGAGTTGTACTAGATAAACGGTGTGGCAGATTTAAGGGTCCCAGACTTGGATCCAGACTTGGTAGCTTTGGATGGGAGATTTTTTGAGGGTCGTCATCTTTAATCTTCGCATAAGCTCCGTCAATGTTCCTTCCAATCAACTGATTGATTGATCAATTAGAGAATTTTTGTTGGATATTTTAGTTTTCTTTTCTTTTTCTTTCAAAAAAAAAAAAAAAAAAATCTCTTTTCCTTCCTTTCCTTTTGTTGGCTGTGGAGATAAAAGGGAAAGAGTTATGAAGGGACAGCTGGAGGAAATTGTTTTTTTGTTTTGTTTCTCTTATCGCAAATCACGGGGAGTGATGATGTCACGCCTTGTACCAATGATTGCGTGTACTTAATCAATGCGATGTACTGTGAAGTAACAGGTCATCCTTCATCCATACTATTATTATCTATGCCGAAGTAGTCAACTATTTACTACCTAGGTAAGCCCACTCCCTTTTTAAGTTGCCAAACTGGCCATAAGAGCTATGCAAGCAGTGATGCCTTGAGGTTAAGGCATCAATTACTTATTCCTTGGATACACTTAGCACCGCATTAAACCTTCACTTAGTATTACCAAATGCCGTGGAAATTTGCAAAATCTTACTAGATTGGGATACTAGGTCTATGAAGCTACAAACGGCACTTGTGGTTTATCTTCTGTGGACAGTGTGAGCCAAGTTTCTGTTAATGTGAACATAGATACTAGTGTTGGATATATACTATGTACATGCATATCTAAGGAACTTGAAGTTACAAGTTCATGCTTTGCAAACTTGAGAAACTCATAAGTATTGTGTGACAACGATTTACACAGACAGCATGACATACCAGTGATTTTCTTTTTTTTTTTTTTTTTTCTAAAAAAAAATAAAATAAAATAAAATAAAACCTAAGGGAATAATAAAAGTGCCATGAGCTGATCCTGTCGACAACACAAGTACCAAACAGGCAATGCAAAAGCGCCACGACATATTCCACCACATCATACGCAGCAGATCATCAACTACAAGACTGAGCCAGCTTTTCATAACTCATACACTTACAATTGACCTTCTATATTTTCTTTGTACTCATAATGGAAGCAAGCACAAGTAAATATATGTTGTTATTAGCCATCGATATCTCCAATAATTTCATCGACCAAGGAACTGCCAGCTCAAAAAGCAGCTTGTCTCCGTTGTAAGCGTTATGAAGCCAAAAGCCAAGGAAGGGCAGTGCTGTACACTTGAGCTTGGATAGAATTACTACCTCAAATAGACAGACACCGGTAAACAGCATACATTGACTACTCTGTAGCCTCTGTCGATACTCATACCAGTACACCATTCTCTGGGAGTTAATAGAAGCCATTATACTTATATAGTGTATAAAAATAGTGTTTTCCTTTCTGTTTCCATCATCTCAGTCTTCTATATTAACTATATTGATGCTAAAGCCAACACCCTAGCAGATGTAACCAGCACCAGTTTGGCCAATAATAGAAGCCGAGTCCCCGACCCTAGAGAATTTTCGGGTATAACAAGAGTATACCTGCGTGTGCTTTACTCTATCAAGATACCTCTTTAATGTCTCAGTAGAGGCCGGATAAAAATGATCTAGTGTTGATGGTATTCAATATTTTAGTGGAGTTGCTCTATCTTTGTTAGTAGGAATTAATACCTAGTGGACCTGCGAGTAGGAGTGTTCCTGATAGTCTATAGTGTTAGTTTATATTATGAATACGTATATATTGTTAAGTCTTTAAACACTAATGCTACTACATTAAATATAATGTTCTTTTAATTGCATACCTTTTAGGAAATAGGTTGATCAAGTCTATCTAATGTCCCTTTTAACAAAATTACAGATGTTATTGACAAATATATCTGAGCTTAAAGCCAGTCTTAGACTATTAAATAGAACTAAACTAGAAAACCTAAAATAAACACCAGCAGGACCTAGTATACAGAGTTAAAACATTGTAAATAAATACTGAAGACGGCGGAGAGTTAACGGCTTTTAAAGTTCATTAGGGCTTTGTTTCTGGATTCTCAAGTATACTGAAGAAAATTAGTTTCTTAACCCCTGTTGGTTTGATTTTAGAGCAATATTTTACTGTATATATACAGGATTATGTGTGTTAAACTCACTACAAGGTTGACGGCATTTTTCAGGTTGCTACACAACGGACTAACTTCGGTAGTTGTGGTTGACAATAGTAACCATGCCGCTAAAAGAGAAAATTTTAGAATTCATTATCAACGTGTCCACAATAGTGTTGAATGAAAACAGACTGGGATTGAGGAGTGGGTTTATTGTGCGCTTAGACAATAAAATTTCGAACATTAGCATTGTTTTATCAGCAAGGATCAAACCCCCTCAACAAAGGTACCAAGCACGCTATCCGTTAGGCTAAATCAGATACTGTTGGAGTAGGGCAGGGTTTAGACTATCTATGTGCGATATGATTTGCTGGTGATAATGATGAGTCGTCAAGGACAACCCACAGTGTGGTGGTTCACCCACTAGATAGGCTAGCGGTGGGATGTAAATTGAGGCCCACTGGATATGGAAGGAAGAGGGGCTTTGCTGGTTTTTGAAAAAGTTCAGACACCTAGATTGGTTGATCGAGGGTATAAGAAAACTGAGCTCTGGTGATTCTGCTGCGATTGAGAAAATTTGTAAGTGTCTTGACCGGTTGCTACAACAAAGGAGTGATAACGGTTTGATGAAGCGGCTATTTAGTGATGAGAATGAGCATAAGGACTCAGTGCGCCCCTATCTACGCATTGTACGGCGTAGTGTTGGAGCCTTGGAGGGCGAGAAGTGGGTTCAAAATCCACAGTGTAACCGGAGTCTCACTAAGGGGACAAGTGGTGCAGGTTTCGACGAGTTAGATGATCCTTGAACGCGGCTAAGAATCGCTAACGAGGAACTTAGCAGGGGTGGCCTGCATGCCTGAGGCCGTGGGTTGTTATTAACAGCGCATTAAGTTGTCTATTCCCTTTCCCCGACATAGCCAGGGAAATGAACAGTCCAAGTTTACAA